>JAKSZP010017274.1:0-145395 GCA_022478985.1 Massospora cicadina
AAAATTGAATTAAATGAATTTTGAAAATACCCAGCCAAATTGCTATATAATTATATTAGAAATATATGTTTAGATCTTAAATAGAACTGATATTTAAAACTATATGTTTTTCTAAATAATTACATATTAGCATTCCGTTCCCAAACTTTATAGAATACTTGTGCCAAGTTTGGTGATTTTTTGGTTATTTGCTCAAGATAATGCATCCGGTATAAATAAATAAACAGAATGATTCTTTTGTAATGAAAAGTTTGGCTAATCCTTGTTGATACCAGTTTAGCACAGCTTTGTTTTTGAGCTTTAAGTTTACCTAATAATCCTAATCAATTCTTTTTAATATTTATAGATGGTTATGATAATATTAAAAAATCAAATTATATTGAATCAATATAAAATACCAACCATTCAGCCATACCCAATTAAACCTATCGAATTAACTAAACCACTTGACGCACCAATGCCCCGAACCGAGATAGCGAATAGCAAAGGCGGTACATGGAGTTACTGGCCTATCATACGCCGCGCGTGGAGGTTTTCCGGATTTTATCCTCCTTTCCCATACATTCGATTTCCCTTAATCGGTGCGGTATCCTCCCCAGGTTGGCCCACCTCAAATAAAATACTTTAACTAAACCACTTAGCTAAAATAATTAGATTAAAAATCAACCAATCACCAACTTCTTCGTAACCAAAGCTAAATGTATCGAAACAACCAAAATCACCAACCACTTACCAAAACCAATTAAATTATCGAATCAACCAATCACTAACTTCTTTATTAAAACCGTTAAGCTTAATCAACCCAAAACCCCCAACCGCTCGACAACACCATTTAAACTATCGAATCAACCGAATATCAAACATCTCGGCCATAACAATATACCGATTTCCATTAAAAACATATAAAAATTTCACTTGTTACATATAAAACTTTTTATTTTACTATTAAAATAATGTTTTTTAAAATTCATAAACCTTCTCAGGCATGCACACAACAACTCACCAAAGTTTCATCACAATTGGATGAATGGTATAGGAATGCATTTGGGACATACAGACAGACAGACATTCATTTTTATATATATAGATTAAGCAAACAAACATGTTAAGTTATATTAAGGCATCTAAAACCTGTACTTTAGTTCATTAAAGCTTTTAGAATGATTAATTGTGCCTCAGTCTATAGTCTAAATTAATCAACCCTTTGAACTGGTATAGAATTTACAATTTTAGATGGGTCATCTAGGTGTTTCACCACTTCTTATAAAAACATATATGGTTACTTATGAAATAACATTTTAGTATTTTTATCGCGTGTAACTTAATTTGTACCTGTTTGGCTTATATTCTTTTTATAACTTTAATATTTAATTCAAGTATTTTGAAGCTTGAATCATAAGAAATTTATTGTATAAATTCAGGGTACATTGTAGTAAAGCGTACGGATTTAGCTGCCACTATTCTTCAAATACTTATTTTTGTAATGCGTTGATTCCAATTAATATGGTATACAAAGTTAACATTGGCATTTGTAAAGAGTTAAAATCCTGATCGACACTAAATAAACGTAGTAACTTTTTACTAAAATAAAAAACTGATAGATTCTGTTAACTCAAAGCTTTTTGGCTGTTTCTAAGTTGATTTAAAAACATTTGGCAAACTAGGTAATCTAATCTACTGCTTTGCGAAAATAATCGAATCTTATTTAGTAAATAGTAATTTATATGAATCAAGCATAGTCTAGATCTAACATAGTAATTATCAATTGCTTTTCTTCTTTTATCATTTTTCATTTTCGTTGCCTTATATATAATTTATTTTAGTTTAACTTTAAGATCATACCAAACTTAACATGTTAATAACGGGCTAATTAAAGTACATCATCAAATAGGAGCTTTTTAATAAATCTATCACTGAATGTAAAAACACTAGATCAACATCTTTTCCATCTTAATGAAATTTATTGCACAACGCCATTCTAAAAGCACATATGTTAAAAACTGGTTTTATTTACTTAGCAATAAAATGGCTATTTTCAAGCTGTTATTTATTGTAGTCCTAAAAGTGGATGTTTTTAGTACTAGTGATGCCCAACCTCTAAAAGCAGATGTTTAATTAGACTAAGAGTTATACTTATTTAATACAATTTCACATAAAACAATTTTTGTATCTTAATAATTTTAGCTAAAATTCAGGTTATATTCACTGGGTTAAGAAATTTCGTTCATCTAATCACAAGAACCATCTTTGGGGCCATCCCTCCACCGCTCATTAGTCTTAGAGCAGTCAAAAATTCTCTTACCAAGCATCTCATTGACTGTATTATGGAATCGACAAAGCCATAAAGAGATGGCAGGTTGAGACTCGACTCTTGGAGGATCTTTTATAATTTCTTCTCGCATATGTTCTGCGCAAGGCTGACAAGGATAAAGAACTGAAACAGCAGAAATAAGATGTCTCATAAGTTCTTGTTGTTTATGAGTAGGATTTTCCGGGTAATACGCAGCAGTTGTGTGCAAAAATGTCCAGGTAGAGTTTGCAAGTTCCTTATAACCAGGAGGACACTCAAGCTTAGTAACAGTTTTTTGAGACTTTTCAGTGTCCACATCGGGTTTAGTAAAACTATAACCTGCAGAATCACCATCTCCTTTTTTATTTGAAGACTCTCTTTTTGAGCTTTGTGCTAATTTAGTTTGTTCTTGAGCACCTCCATGGCTCCATGAATGAAAGTCAGAACAAACTCGGCATGACATTATCTGCAAATATAAAGATGAGTATAAACATTTTCCAAAATGTATAGGTTCATAAAAAAGGTGTAAAATAGCTTTACATAATAGTTAAATTAAAATCACATAAATAATAATAAGTAAGTTTAAATTAGATAATATAAAAATGTGAATAAGCCAAATATAAGATTTTTAGATTCATTTGGTTTCAATAGAAGTTTTTGTACAATACGAATGAGATAGCTATGATAGTTGCTTTTCGATAACCATTTAACCACTTCCCGGATTAACCCGAGATATTTTAGTTTTGAAATGATCAAAAATGGATCCTCCCGAGTTGTTTTGGGCATGTTCCTTTTGCCATTCTGATCTGGTTTAAAATAATATTTTATAACTAGTTTTCTTTAACTCCTGTAGCTAGATCGTTCATTTTGAGCGCTTTTTTAATCGACTTCGAAAAAAGGAAGTTCTCAATTCGATTTGTATGTTTTTTCTATGCTTGTTCACGCATTGCTCCAAAACTATTAGACCAATTTGGATGAACTTTTTTAAACGAAAGAGGATGCTCCCACTTAGGTTCCATTCTAATTTTGTAAGGATTGGATAATAAAAGAAAAAAAATTTATATGTAAGAAGTGCAAACCTACACGATTAGAATGAATTGGTACATTGTTTCGGCAGAGCGATTAGTGGTTATTCGATTGATTTAATAAATTAAAAATGATGTCATTTTTAAATCTGATTTCATTTTCTTGTAGAAGGACATAGTTTACAGTAATTAAGCCTATTGATTTAACTAACTAAACATCAAACGCATAGTAAAACCATTGAATCTGCCGAATCAACTTAAAACCATTAATCATTCAACCAAAACTAATTGAACCTTTCGCATCAACTAATCACCAGTTGTATATAGAAATCAGTGAGCCTATTGAAATATCCAAATAAACCAAAAACCACTTACCAAACCCTAGAAGTCTAATGAATTGATTGAATTACCATCTGCTTACTCAAAATTATTTTGCCTAGCAAATTGACCAAATAACAACAAAACACTCAGTCAAAATGATATAAAGATTACCATTGTATTTTATATATCATTGATATTTTATACATGACTTTTATTTATCTTTTTATGATTATGAAAGTAAAAACAGCCTAAGATTGTTCCCAATGCTTATAATTATTTGTGCCAGGTTAAGCTATTTTTGGTATATTTATTTATGAGATAGTATATATATATAATAAATATATAATAATAATTTTATTTTTATATAGAAATAGTGACTTTACAAAAATATATATAAAGATAGTGATTTTTCAAATAAAGGGGGAAAGAGCCAACTTTGAAAAATACACTAAAAATTCTTTAAGGAAAAAAGAACCTCTTTCAAAAAATGTACTAAAAACATGACATAATTGATAAGAGTATGAAAATCAATAAAACCCTTTCTTGAAGTTGGTGCCATATTTCAAACTGACTTAAAAAGTTTGCTCATAAATACAAATTAGAGCTTGTATTGGATTAAAACCAAGTGTAAACTATAAGTACCTTAGAACATAAAGTGCAAAGTATACATATATATATATTAGAAATATCTATTATAAATCAATTTAAAGTATTGGCTCTGACTTCAAAGGGGTTTTATTTCTTATTCATACTTTTATAAATTATTTAACACTTTTTAGTGTATATTTTGAAATAGGTTCTTTTTTTTTCTAAAAAATTAGTGTATTTTCCAAAGTTAATTCTTTTTCCCATTTTTTTGTTAAACAAAGTCAAACTAGCTTGGGTGGTGAGCTTGAGTTTTTTTGTTTTCTTTCTCTAGTTTATAATGTCTCTTTTTGAATTTTATCTTTAACATTTTAGCCTAAAATTATTTGTTTATGTTTTAATGTCAATTTTTACTAGATTTTATTTTAGAGATATTTTTTGAATCCTTGCTGATTTAAAGCTTAAATTGGAGCCAATCAGAGAAAATTGTAAAGAAATGAACTGCACATTTGTCTCACCCAAATTAATAATTAATAGTAGGAAATAAGGTAAGTTGGTGACAAATTATTTGATATCTTTCACCTACTTTTAGCATTTCTGTAGGTATCAAACAATAAACTAACTAAACTATTTATCTATAGAGACTAGCAGCCAGATTTCCAGGCTTCACTATGGTATTTATATTTAACAGAAGATTTAGATTGATTAGAATCTATATATAAAATAAAATCATGTTAGTTACACTATTTATAACTCAAGAACAGCTGGACTGATTTTTATGATCTTTGATTTGTTGGATTTGTCTCCACCCCAAATAGCAGAATAACTATTAAAACATGGGAAAAATATAGTAAAATAAAAAGTTTTATATGTGACAAGTGAAAATTCTATATATACTTTGATGGTATTCGCTATATTGTTACAGCTGAGCAGTTTGATATTCAGCTGATTTAATATTTTAAATGGTTTTGTTAAGTGGTTAGTGGCCATTCAGGTATTTAACAAGTTTATCTAGATCAAAACTTTGAACCAAAAGCCCAATTGATTTTAAAAATACCTCCTCTAGCATAATTGGCTCCCACCAAGCTGGTAGAGATTATATCATGAAGTGCCTCAGCCCTCGGACAGTGGAAGCGCTGTACAAACTGGCCCCCTGGATGAAATTGAATAAGATTGCTCTACCCAGAATCATCCGCCTGCCCAGCCTTGATAGAGTAGTGTATATCAAACAGGAGGATGCCAAACAAGTGTGCCAGTTCTGCTATCAGACCAGCCACACTATAGTTCAATGCTACCATTGTAAAGGTAAAACTACTTGGAAGTATAAATATGACCCCATCAGTGGAATTACCAAGGTGGGCACTAAGACCTTCCTCCACCCAAAAGCCAGAGAATGTATTCCACAAAACTTATTGGAGGTAGCAGATATGAAATGCCAATGACAAGAATTATACCTGGTATACAGAGAGGCATGGGAATGGGAAACAGCAAAATGACCCAAAGCAGATGACAAACTATTTATAAATCCAAACCCTAAATTTTATGCAATGGATGAGGAAACCAGCCCAGGACCAGCAGAGAAACGTCCAACTCAAGCAAAATGGACAGTCAGGGAGGAGGAGAGATGGCAGAAGGTGAACCCAAAGAAGTCTTCCAAGCATGGGTGGCCACAGGATTTCAATAAGTCAAAATTGAAGCCTGACAAGATGAAAGGGAATAAAAAAATGAATCAAAAGTCATCAAAAAATGAGCTTGAGGTGACTGGAGAAAAAATTGCAGGAAAGTCAAAATTGAAAAAATTGGCTGGGCAATTGCCAACTAAAAAATCAAGTTCTGCTGATAAATCAAATGAAGGGGTGCAAATCTGGCTAATGGATGAGGGCAAATCCACTGGTCCACCCAAAGAAAACAAGGGGCACCCAGACCCAATCATAAAACCATCCCCATTAACCATCAACAGGGAGATGGGGATGGTGAGCGAATTTCCAGTGCACAGGATGTCCAGGAACATAATCTCAGTCCCAATCAACTGACCCTAAAAACTGAATATTGTACCCCACCAACCATCAACACCACCACCAATGACCAACCTGATCTCTGAGCATGACTTGATTCACAACCCAGACAATGCTAAACCTCATACCCATGGGTCAGGTAGCTGGAAATGAGGATAGCAACTACAAATGCTTGGGGGATGCTGAGCATACAAATGAGGAGGAGGAAGATGCACCACTTAAAAGCTAATTTTAATATTGACTTAATTTTTATTTTATAAACACAAGCTGGTTACCAAAAAGAAATGGTGCCAAGCTCAAACTGCAACATGAAAAACCATCCGTGGTCCCACCAGATAGGCTACCAAGCCCTATGGACAGACCATATGGCAATATTTGCAATGGACAAGAAAATAGACCTGGAATTTGTAGAAGAAACTCATGCTGGTAGGATCTTGATAGTGACAGCTACAAACAGAGAAACTGGCAGAAGCATATGGGCAGTAGCAGTTTACATCCCACCAAAGCTCCATGAAAACTGTATTTTTGGATTTCTTAGCGGAAGTGCAATCTGAAGTGATAACCATAATAGTAGGCAACCTGAACTTCTGGACAAATGTGAGTCATGATACATACCCAATGAGAGAACGCCCTAACAGTAAAGCTGACGAGATGCTCAATTACTTAGTTAAATTGGGGATGTGCCTAATGATTGATGAAGAGGATGACAACCCATCCAATCTAATGCAGTAGACATATGATGCCACTGGTTCCCCACTGTCAGGATCACAGTTAGACTACATCCTCATATCATTGGACCTCAGGCCGATGACATCTAACAGCGAGGTTAGCATAAATGCTGAAAGCAACCACATGGCATCTGGGTGGAGATAGACCTTGATAAACCTCCAAGGAACCACAAGTGGCAATTGGCACCAGCCACATTGAGGAATGGGGATTCGCTAAATGGTAGATGTGGGACTGAATCAACTAATAGTGCATCTGGACAACCACCTGGAGCTAGACCTACTAGAAAGATGGACCCAGATCAAAACAAAGTTGAAACATGATAGTATGAAGTTTGAAAAAGTGACCTCCTACAAGCAAACAGCCACCATGAAGCAACTGAAATCTAAATTAGAAAGCCTGAGGCTCACCTGCTGGGACAGCGAGGACTGGTGGAGCAAGTACTGAACAATGCACAAAAAATATTGGGCTATAATGATGAAACAAGACTCAGAGAGATGGACCAATGCAACTTATGTCAAGAGAGTGTCTGTAACTCTCTCGTTCCCAGCAAGGTGATATAGGATGCAAACCCACATTTCTAGGGAACTAGCCATTAAGAAAAAGGGAAGGAAGACACCTCAAATGGTGCCTGTAAAAAAGGTACCCCAGGCTAGGGTGTAGAGCGCAACACATAGAGTACCAAGTAAGTGAGAAACATAACATTTTGAGTGGACCCCAGAGTGGAGTCCATAATTAAGTGTAACTTGGTGTCAGGGGGCTTGGGTGCCTCGATCTGGAGGGGACCTGGGTGGCCCAAGGGAGCACCTGGGATTTTGGTAAATTGCAATAGAAGGTAGTGGCCCACATAGTTGGAGACCTCCCTGAAGAGGTCTGCCACCAAGTTAGCCCAAGGAACCATAAGTAAAACGTAAAAAAATGGGTATTTTTTATTTAAGAAAGTTGACCAACAAGGAATGTTGGTTGCAAAAACATATTTAAAATGGGCCAGGGAAATTCAGGTTCTGCGGAAGTGCGCCCAAGCCTTGATGCTCCAATAAACAGATGCTTCCATCCATTTTAGTAAAATACACTGAAAGTGCCTTCACTCGAGTAATCAATTGAAGCTGTATTTTACCCAAGCTTAAAATTTCATAACTTGAGCAGGACTCAAACCCTTGCTCTCCAATCAACCAAATTGAACCATCTTCATTTATAACATAAATTGTTCATTTTAGTGCCTGGGCTGAGATAAGAGGCTGGGCATTTTGCACCCCATTAGTATCAACCTGGGCATGCTTGGCTTGCACCCAGCGTTGATCTAAGGTGTGTTTCAGGTCAGGAAGAGCCTGAAGTTTCACCTTCTGGGCCTCCTGTCACCCAGCCTTGTCTTTAGCATCAGTTCCTACTATAAAGTCATCCAACCATGACATTACCCTCTCCTCCTTCTTGGGCTCCACCCCCTCCAGGGGCGTTTGCTAAGGAGAAGTTCTTATGTGCTGGTGGCAACTTCATAGCAGCAACGGCCAGCTTAGGCTGAGATCCTGCAGCCTCAGGAAAACGATTATGAAAGGATTTGATCAGGTCTTGGGCATGTACACAATCCTGTGCTGGCACCCAACTGTTCTCTGCTGCATCAAACCCTTTCCAGGATACCAGGTACTCAAGGCGTCGCTTAACCTGGCGGGAGGCTACTATTTCCTCCACTTCCCATTCTGGTGCCCCATCCACAAGATAAGCCTTGGGAGTCACAGGAGGAGGGCCCTCAAACAATGTCAACTTGCTTTCATGAAAGATGGAGAAGATCTGAAATGTGGAGGGAAGATCCAACTGGTATGAGGCATGTCCCACCTTTCTAACTACATGGTAAGGACCAATCCTCTTTGGACCCAGCTTTTTGCATGGCTGCTTGATAGGGATGTTGAAAGCATCAAGCATCACAAGATCCCCTTCCTTGTATGCTGGACCCACTTGGCGCTTTCCATTGGCATTCTCTTTATAAACCAGCATAGCCACCTCCAAACTTGTGGACACCCCTTGATGGACCTTCTTGAGAGTCTTAGCAAAGTCCAGCACCGCTTCCACTTTGGAACCACAGCTGGGCTCCATGTTAAAAGCAGGGTTAAAGCCATGGTTAGCAAAAAAGGTGAACAACTGATTGATGAATGCAAAGTGTTGTTGTAGCTAAACTGGGCCATGGGAAGGTGAGGAACCCAATCTGAATGGTCTGCGGTGGTGTAACAATGCAGAAATTGTTCCAAGCACTGGTTCACTTGCTCAGTCTGCCCATCTGATTGGGGGTGATAAGCAGTTGAATGGCAGGGTGAATCTGAAGAGTTTTACACAACTCTTCCCAAAAGATGGAGGTGAACTGGGGTCCCCAGTCACTAATGATTTCTTGAGGAACCCCATGAAGCGCAAATACATGGGCGACGAAGAGCCTGGCCATTTCAGCAGCAGTTATAGTTGTTCTGCAAGGAATAAAGTGGGCGAACTTTGTAAAGCGGTCCACCACCACCATGATTGCATCATACCCATCTGAAACGGGTAACTCCACAATGAAATCCACTGATAGGGAAGTCCAGGGCCCTTCAGCCTTTTGGACTGGTACCAGCAACCCTGCTAAAGGTTGCCGATTGGGTTTCATTTGATTGCAGATCAGGCACTCTTTACAGTACTGCCCTACCTGAACAGGCAAGCCCTTCCAATTGTAAGTGCGCCGTATCAACTCCAAGGTCTTTGCTTTCCCAGGATGACCAACAGTGATTCCATCATGATGGTCCTGGATGATCTCCAGGCGCAGTGGTCCATCAGGAACCCATAGGCACCCCTGAAACCACACCATCTCATCCTTCACGTGATAACCCCTGGATAAGTCCTCCTGATTCAGGGCACTCTTAGCGAGAACAACAGCATATTCAGCTGATAATGGCTGAGAAAGAACTACCTTCCTAAACATGCTATATTCTGCTGCATTTTCCAAAGGCATGAGCGCTGGCGTATGTACCGTGGACTTAGGAAGTTGAGGCAGAATCATACTCGGTGGAATCATCAACTGGGTGTTGTAAATCTCTACCTCCTTTGGATTGGGAGCCAAAGCAGGGTTGCAGCTCAAAGCATCCGCCAAACCATTCTCCTTGCCCTTGGTGAACTCATAGGAAAATTTAAATAGGGCAAGGGTCTCATGCCAATGGGTCTGATGGTGTTAGAACATGTGGAGCATGGTAGTACAACAGGGCTCAGTGGTCAGTGCATACCCAGAATGGTTGGGAAGAGCCATGTAAGTGGCAACGCCAATAAATCAGCACCTCCACCACTGCTAATAACTCCTTGTCATATACGGTGTAGTTTAACTCATGCAGAGACATTTTTCTAGAAAAATATCCCATGGGATGCTCAGACCCATCTTCACCCACCTGTAACAGGGCAGCCACAATGGCGAAGTTGGAAGCATCTGAGGACACAATGAACTCCTTTGCAGGATCAACATGGCGAAGGATGGATGTGGATAACAAGGTGCACTTCACCGCTTGGAAAGCATCCTCCAAAATGGGGGACCACTGAAGCACCTTGGCCCCACTAGCCTTATATAAAGGAGCTGCCACCTTAGAGAGATTGGGTGTGAACTTCTTGAGGAACGTACACGTCCCCAAAAAGCTCCTCAGTTCCTTGACAGAGGTGGGGGTAGGCCACTCACAAATAGCCTTCTCCTTGTCTGGAGTTATCATATGGCCCTGGTCAAAAACGACGTTGCCCAGAAAAGTAACCTGGGACTTGAAGAATTTGCATTTACTAATCTTGAGGGTAAGGCAAGCGGCCCTCAATCTCTCCACTACTTGTCAAAGGTGTACTGCATGTGACTCCTGATTGGGGGAAAACACCAGAATGTCATCCATGTAGGCAACCGCACATACCCCCAACAAGTCTCCCAACGCAGCATCAATGCAGCGTTGAAAGATGGCAGGGGCATTCTTAAGCCCAAAGGGCATAACCCAGAACTGGAAAATTCCTTTTCTGGTGCGGAATGCAGTTAACCACTCCTGGCCCTTCTTTATCTGGATTTGATTGAATGCATTGAGGTAGTCCAGCTTGGAGAAGACCTTCGCCTTCTCCACATAGCGCACAATCTGGGAATCTAAAGGGATGGGATGGAGGTTGGGTACAGTCACATTGTTTAAATTTCCATAATTGACACATGGACATAAAGTTCCATCAGCCTTCTCCACAAAGAGAAGTGGGGAGCAAACAGGGGAGGTACACTGAAATATGGCACCTTTGGCCAACTGCTCCTTCACCCATACATCTAAAACCTCTTCCTCCCAGACAGTCAATGGGTATATGGGGGAAGAAATACGCACCAGATCCACAGTAAGTTTAAATTCACAATCAAACTCAGAATGTTCTGGTAGCCTACTAGCTGAAGCTGCATCAAAAGAAGATGCCAACTCCTCCAAACAGGAAGGTAAGGAAAGTCCCACAGTGGGCTTCAGAAAAGGGGCAAGATATGGACTGAGAACATTGGGCCAATGGGGTAATTTGCCTGGGGCGTTATCCTCAGACAGAGGAACAATCAACTGGTGATCATTTGTCAAAGACAAGGATAAGGTGTTTTCTTTTAAATTAGTTCTGACGTCAAACTTCTACCACCACTCAACACCCAAAATGATGGGAAACAAGAGGTTTCTGATAGCTTGAAATTGGTCATACAATAGATAAGAACCTACCTGGAAATTGACTGACTCCATGATGTTTAGTGTAGGGATACCTTGAGAAGCCCCACCTCTAACCATACCACCTGGTGAGTAACTCAACTCAAGGTAGTCAGCAAGGTTTTGGTCAATAAAATTATTTGAGGCACCAGTATCCACCAGAATAGTTGTGCTGAACTTTCCATAAGAGGATGTAAGGGTAGAAGTCAACAAGAAGTATCCAGAATGGGATTTATTCAACGCAGAAAACGCCATCAACTCACCAGAAAATTCTTCCTCTGGCTTGAACAAGCCATCAGGGTATGTTTTGGAATTATAGAAGGGGGAAGGATAGTGGGCCACTCTTACTACTGAGGCCACATATCCTACCACACCTTCTGCAGGTGCATATACATCTTTATATTTGTGACGAAGTTCCTTTTCCACTTCCTGAGAACCCCTAATCATGGTAGGGGTCAAACGAGGGTTCTCAGGAGTAATCTGGTAGACTGAAATGGAGTCCTCATCCAGACCATATGAGCAAATAAAAGGTTTGTTTTGGGATAAATCGCTCACATTATAAAACGCGTTTTTTGGCTCAAACAAACCCCCGCTTGTTCCAAGGGTTTGGTGCCATAGTTATCCAGGGCCATCACCCCCAAGCCCTGAGCTGATGCCTCAGCATGCACCTCAGAAACTGTGTTGGGGAGAAAAAATGATAACGGAATTATTCTTGTTAAATTTGGGTTTGGACCCTTTGATGTTCCCAATTTCTGCCAAGATGGGGAGGAAATCAGTGGGAAGCATCTCACACTTCAAGGAAAAATCACTAGTTGCAGAAGCGCTATTTATAGGGATGACCATGGGTGACATCATCACGGCAGAATCATCTGAAACCTTTACTTCCTTCTTGGGGCTAGACCCCTGTACAGTTCCAAATTCAGAAGGAGTCAAAGGATTAGAAGGATAAGATTCCTTCATTTTAAGAGGCGCGCGTGACTTTTTGGTTCCCATATTTATATGGTTTGATCCAATGATGGCCCAATTACCTAGCCCCTTCTGGGTTGGGGTGGGGAAACTACCCAAAAGGGTTTTGAGAAGATGATCATGAAAAGTCTGAGACCACCAGGTGCGAGCAGGAAGGGTGGACACTTCCCAATTGGTAGTTGCAAAAATAACGCTGAGATGTATTAATACAAAACCTAATGAGAAAACTGTGGTGAGCACCATTGTGGCAGTGATAAATGGCCAGCACACCCAATTTACTAATATTGGAAGTCCCACATGGATAATTTGTATGCTCATATAATAAAAAGGTTGGTCAACTAATGTCAAGAGAGTGTCTGTAACTCTCTCGTTCCCAGCAAGGTGATGTGGGATGCAAACCCATATTGCTAGGGAACTAGCCATTAAGAAAAAAGGGTAAGAAGACACCTCAAACGGTGTCTGTGCCAAAGGTACCCCAGGCAAGGGTGTAGAATGCAACATATAAGACCAGGTAAGTTAGGAACATAACTGCTTGAGTGGACCCCAGAGGGGAGTCCATAATCAAGTGTAACTTGGCGTCAGGGAGCTTGGGTGCCTCGATCTGGAGGGGACCTGGGCGGCCCAAGGGAGCACCTGGGATTTTGGTAAATTGCGATAGAAGGTAGTGGCCCACATAGTTGGAGACCTTCCCAAAGAGGTCCGCCACTAAGTTAGCCCAAGGAACCATAAGTAAAACGTAAAAATTGGGTATTTTATTTAAGAAAAGTTGACCAACAAGGAATGTTGGTTGCAAAAACATATTTAAAGTGTGCCGGGGAAATTTGGGTTCTGTGGAAATGCGCCCAAGCCTTGACGCTCCAATAAACAGATGCTTCCATCTGTTTTAGTAAAATACACTGAAAGTGCCTTCACTCGAGTAATTGATTGAAGCAATATTTTACCTGAGCTTAAAATTTCATAGCTAGAGTGGGACTCGAACCCTTGCTCTCCAAACAAGCGAATCAAACCATCTTTGTTTATAATGTAAATTGTTTGTTTTAGTGCCTGGGCCGTGATCAGAGGCTGGGCGTTTTGCACCCCATTAGTATCAACCTGTGCATGTTTGGATTGCACCCAGCGTTGATCTAAGGTGTGTTTCAGGTCAGGAAGATCCTGAAGCTTCACCTTCTGGGCCTCCTGTCACCCAGCCTTGTCTTTAGCATCTGTTCCTAGTATAAAGTCATCCAACCATGACAATGGGGATGGTTTTATGATTGGGTCCAGGTGCCCCTTGTTTTCTTTGGGCAGACCAGCAGATTTGCCCTCATCTATCAGCCAGATTCACACCCCTTCATTTGATTTATTGGCAGGACTCAATTTTTTAGTCAGCAATTGCCCAGCCAATTTTGTCAATCTCAACTTTCCTGTAAATTTTTCTCCAGTCACCTCAGGCTCATTTGCCAATGACTTCCAATTCATTTTTTATTCCCTTTCATCTTGTCAGGCTTCAATTTTGACTTGTTGGAATCCTGTGGCTGCCCATGCTTGGAAGACTTCTTTGGGTTCACCTTCTGCCATCTCTCCTCCTCCCAGACCATCCATTCTGCTTGGGTTGGATGTTTCTCTGCTGGTCCTGGGCTGGTTCCCTCATCCATTGCATAAGATTTGGGGTTCAGATTTATAAATGGTTCATTATCTGCTTTGGGTCATTTTGCCATTTCCCGTTCCCACGCCTCTCTGTGTGCCAGGTCTAATTCTTGTCGTTGGCATTTCATATCCGCCACCTCCATTAAGTTTTGTGGGATCCATTCTCTGGCTTTTGGGTGGAGGAAGGTCTTGGTGCCCACCTTGGTAATTCCCCCAATGGGGTCATATTAGTACTCCCAAGTAGTTTTACCTTTATGATGGTGGCATTGAACCATAGTGTGGCCAGTCTGATAGCAGAACCAGCACACTTGTTTGGCATCCTCCTGTTTGACATACACTACCTATCAAGGCCAGGCAGGTGGATGAATCTGGGTAGAGCAATCTTATTCAGTTTCATCCAGGGGGCCAGTTTGTACAGCGCTTCCACTGTCTGAGGGCAGAGGCACTTTGTGATGTAATCTCCACCAGCTTGGCGGAATTTGCGTACCTCCCCATAGTATGACAACCTGGTCTGGATCACTTTGTGCACCCACTCCTGTTTGGTCAGTGGGGAGGTTCTGGAAGGTAACCCACCTTGCCGTTTGGTTGGCGTATCTGGTCAGCTCCATTTGCAGATAAATCCCCTTGTACTTGATGCTGATTTTGAAGAGCTTCTTGTGGTCCAACTTTCCTGGGATCGTTATATCTATATAGCCCCATTTGGGGACCCAGTGATGATCAAAGTCCCCTCCAGCTAGGACTTCATCTAGTTCCTGGTAAATTGACAGAATTAAATTGGACCATTCTTCCTCCTCTACTAGTTGTAGGTGGATTTGGATAGCATCTTTAAGGTATGATTTTGATGCCTGGCAATCTGTAAAGCCCCCACTGATCAATTGACAGATGTATTTGATGTGGCTCCCTGCTCCATTCCAGGTGTTGTCCTGAGTATGCACCACCACTGCGCTGTACAATTTTGATTTTGCGCTTGGTTTGGGTACATTGGTGGGGGTCTTTCCCTTCAGAATCCAACTTACTGATTCGTCGAGGCTGAAACCCCAGCTGAGGAATGCTTTGAGTTGGCGACTATTGATACCATGGTGGTTGATACTTCTAGCCATTTGCGCTCTAATCTTCAGGCTCTGCCACTCTAGGGCATCCACTGATGAGAACCCAAGTTGGTACCATTTGAGAGCAGATTCTGGGCCGCATGTTGGATGGAGGTGGTGTTGGAGGACCTCCAATGTAATTGAGCTGTGCTGAAACCAGTCCCTTACAGTAATGCTGTTCCAGCCCCCATCTTTGAATACCCATGCCATGTCCACCAGAACCCTCGCTTTGCACCATTGGAATGCTTCTGAGGGGGTGAAGCCTTTGGCAGCGTATGGGGCAGCTAACATCAGTTCTGGGAAGGATTGTTTCCAATCCTGGATAGTTTTGATGCAGATCCCCACTTTGAGCCATTCTCAGCCCAAGTCTGGGGTCATGACCCCTTTCATCGCTGTTGCTGCCTGTGGCAAGATCTCGTGCTCCATCCACAGTTGGGCTGATTGGGGGGTGAACCCTGCCATGTCCCAGTCTGCAGCCTCGGTGAGCGTTGAAGTGTTTCACCAGATTTTCCACTTTGCGATTGGGAATGGGCAGCCTATGAGGGTTTCATGAATTGGCTTGGTCACCCCCAGCTTTGCCCATTCATGCACTAGGTCTATACTGGCCCCCGCTTAGAACCAGTATTTCATCTCCATTGGTGTGAATCTGTCAGTGGACCAGTTGATAGCCTCTTCCAGTGACCAATCCCAAAAGGGTCCCCATTACACCGCCTTTTCCTTTGTCCAGCCCACTTTCATCAGGTCTGATGTGGTAGCAGGTGGAATATGGGTATACAACCAGTGTAAGGCCTCAGTTACCTTGAACCTGGCTGCAATCCATGGTAGTACCTCCTCTGGGGAGAAGGTAGTGTTATACCATTCCAGCGCTGTGTCCACTGGAATGGAGTGTCTGGCCCATTTGAGGGCCATAGATGCATTCAGAAAATGTCTAGAATATTCAGCTAAATTTGTTAGGTTGAGGCCCGAGCTCCTGATGGCTTGGGTGTAACGTGCCATAATGCCTGCCTTGTTGTATTTCTTTGTGTTTAATAGGTTGATGCCAGCCTCCATTCAGGCTTTTTCATCCACCAGTTTTAAATCTTCATGGATGGAAGCCTCTATCACCTTGTAGTCCATGGGGATTTTCATCTACTCCAGGACATCTTTGGTTCAAACTTGGGATGCCTTGAATTGTACTGCCATATCAATCAAGAATTGGGTGTCAAGCCAGCATTTGGCTGCTCCGGTGGAAAATTTATGGTCACGCCATATAGCCACTATGGCTGGATTGATTCCTTTAGAGACCCACTGAGTTGCTGTAGAGTACAGAAACTGGAGGGCCTCCCATTGTTTGACCTTGTGGGTGGACACACCTCGATGTGCTAACATTTCCAACTGGATTAGCGTAAAACTAACTGGGGCCCTGGCCATCGACTTGAATGCTGTCAGGGTTTTGCCCCTTCCAGTAATACTTTAAGTTTTTTTGCTGATCCTTCTTGAGTATCCAATCCCTCAGATTTGGTCCCCAATACAGAGTCACCCCTGCCTTGGTTGGTCCTCAATGGATTGGCTTGGTTTGGTGATTGGATATTCAGGATCAGCCATCAATACATTCTCAAGCTATGGCCCCCTATCAGAATGCCTTCATTGGGGATTGCACCCAATTGCATATTGGGTGTTCTGCCTGATGAGTTACTCATGCTACCAAATCAATTTTGGTTGGGGACCATTTGCCCCCCCAACTGGACTGTTTTGG
The DNA here is from genome assembly GCA_022478985.1 of Massospora cicadina. Classification (NCBI taxonomy): domain Eukaryota; kingdom Fungi; phylum Entomophthoromycota; class Entomophthoromycetes; order Entomophthorales; family Entomophthoraceae; genus Massospora; species Massospora cicadina. The sequence continues at coordinate 17,066 of JAKSZP010017274.1, forward strand.
GATTGGTATCCAACTTGTTCTTCACCCAAATACCCCAAGCTGATTTGGCAAGTTTCTCCATGTCAGAAGAAACCTTTTTATTGCTTGACTCCATTGGTTTGAATTGCTGATTTTTGTTATTTGAATCCATATCAGTTTTGGATCCTACCAATACCTCATCTGGGTTTTTTACTTTATTAGCAAGAATTTTCTCACCCTGTGAGGCCCCAATCCCCCTGCTGATTGAGGTTCACTGGGGAATATTCCTGACTCTGCTGTTCTCAGCGTCAGGCCTCGCTCCCAGAAGGTTATGCATATCATCTGGGTATTGATGGGCATCAATCCTAGGAATCAACCCCATCATTTGCACTATTCATTAGGGCTCCATAACCCATTGACGTGTTTGCATGTTTCATTTTCATTTATGTCACCAGTTCATTACTTGGTGTGTACATAGTGGAATACCCAGCCCCATTTCTAGTCATGTCAGGGCTTGGGCCAGTGGGAAGGTTGGCAGATAGTTTGTCCATCTCAGCGACCTTGGTATTATTATTAATAAAACTCACTATTGGCATGGGAAAGTTATCCGTTTCTATGTGCTGCACACAGACGGGTGGCTAGACTTTCCTACGCTTGGTTGGTTGGCCTTTGTTCACTGCTCTATAAAATTGCAGTGTATTATGGCAGTTGGTTGCTCTCTCAATTCTTGTTCAATTCACCTTTTGCTATTAAAATGATATTTGTGAGAGAGAGATGAGCTGATTATGCTAGAGGAGGTATTTTTAAAATCAATTGGACTTTTGATTCAAAGTTTTGATTTAAATAAACTTGTTAAATACCCGAATGACCACTAACCACTTAACAAAACCATTTAAAATATCAAATCAGCTGAATATCAAACTGCTCAGATGTAACAATATAGCGAATACCATCAAAGTATATATCGGATTTTCACTTGTTACATATAAATCTTTTTATTTTACTATTAAAATATTATTGTTTAAAATTCATAAACCTTCTCACATGCACACAACAACTCACCAAAGTTTCATCACAATTGGATGAATGGTATAGGAATGCATTCGGGACAGACAGACATTCATTTATATATATATAGATTGGCTTGTTCAACTTTGGATCTAAAGTAAGACAAGCGAAACTTGTAATAGATTGAAATTAAATGAATAAAACATTTTTTAACTTGGCACAATAAATAAATTTGGACCTAAATTAAGTTTAACAGGTTGGTATGAGCTCAATAACCACTGCCTCCCAAGTCGATCCTGGTAGATGAACTTTGGGTATGGGACTTTGTAGAATTTAAATAATAATTATGGTTAAACTTTTTAACGTTTTAAAAACGTGTTTTTTTTGAAAAAATCACATTTTTTACAATTTTCAATGGATTATTGTATTGTAATGGGAGATACATAAATGTTCCAAATTTCAAAGCTCTAGCTAGTCTAGGATAGTTAAAAATCAATCGTAAGATTTACAAACAGAGGTTGGGACCATCTAGTACTAAAAAAAAAGATTTACAAACAGAGGTAGATCGGTGTATCCCCCTTTAGGTTGGGACCACCTAGTGCTAAAAAAAAGATTTACAAACATCGTGCAAAAGAAAAGGTTTTAATGACAGCGCGCGCACCAATGCCCAAAACCAAGCTAGCTAATAGCAAGGCGGACCATGGAGTTCCTGGCCTATCAGAACGCTGCACATGATGGTTTACCGGGATTTATCTTCCCTTCCCATTGATTTCGATTTTCCCTTTTCCCCATTAATCGATGCGGTATCGTAACAAGGTCAGTCCACCTCGAATAAATAAGAGCAGGGTTGACTCTAGGGGTAAACTAAACATAATTAGGTTTATGTATTAAACTGTTAATATGAAAACGTTTACAACAGTTGGCTTTTATATGCACCATATACATTGCCCAAAGAAAAAGACGTTAATCGTAAAGCGAGCAAGAAAGTTAGGGATAACTGGGTTTTACAAATTTGGGAAACCAGGTAGACTTGTTGCCCAAAGCGATAATGCTCTAACTTTACAAAGATATATAAGTTGTATTAAATCACAAACATGGCAAATTTGCACGTTAAGAGTAAAGTTAGAATCGGTAAATCTAAAGCCTTTTACTTGTTTTTCTAGCTGTGAAACTGATTCTGAGCTAAGTGACTTTTATTTTCGTATGATATGAAAGGTTTCTGGTATGAATTGACTGGCTTTAAACCAAGTAAAATATGAAGTAAGTGTTTATTAATTAACTAAAATTATCATTATTTAATTTAGTTGAGGTATATATTTGTTGCTTTTCTTTTTTTAGTACTAGATGGTTATATTTTTTTATATATTTGTTGCTTTTCTGAAAGCAGATTATGTTGGGTTTTAAATAAAACAAGAATTTACTTTTAAGCTAGAATGTTAAACGCAATATAGTTATTTTGATTATCTATCTATTGATTTAAAAATTGATCGACAAAAATCATTGTAACGTTTGACTTTTTTGAGATTTGCAAAGAATAAAACTATGTAATTGTTTTTTCGATAACTTATATCATCGCAGGACATCTATGTTGAATCTTTCACTGTTTAGCACAATATCCTTTTTGTCTTGTTAGAATACCTTGTAAACATTTTATATAAACTTCCATTTTTTAAAAATATTAGTTGAACTAGAATATATTTAGTTCTACATATTCTAGTAAATTCAGCTGTACTCTCTTTTCTGACTCATAAACAAAACACATTATTCATAATTTTCCTTGTGTTTTACGAGAAAAGTAACATTAGAACTCCATATACATCATGGTTTTAACTTCTTTATTGCTTTCAAATCTTTAAATTATTTTTCTAGATTTAAATCTTGTTCATCTTGAGTTTATGGTATCTAGAAAAATAAAGCCAAATGACCACTTTTACTATGGTATGTGAACAAATTGTTGAGTTATAATTCCTTCAGTTGGAACGATTGTTATAAGAAGTTGAGCACATTTTAATGATAAATTTTTATGACTATTTGCTTATAAAATAGTCTTTCGTAAATCTTAGACTAAAAACAAAAAAAACTTATTAAGTTTAAACGTTTTTGGATTTTTACTTATAACATTTTCTCTTGCAAAGCTACTCTTCTACCATCAAGTTTATAATTTAACATAGATCTCTTATACAATTAAATGTACAACCTTAGGGTCTGGTCCTTATTGAAGCGATAGTTTAGATTTAAAACGAACTGATACTAAGGTTAAGTTATATTTAAATCAAATAAATATCTATATTTTCTAGCTATTTTTATCTATAGTTTTAGATATATAGCAAATCTTTTCAATATCTACGACTGATCATAAATTCACTCATAGAATTGCTGGCAAAAACTAAATTATTGTTTAGACTGTTTTGAAGGATACTATTTAGTATGTTTTACTTAAGATATATAATTAAAAAATTATAACTTCTCTTAACTTACTGAAGTGGAAATTATAAGATTATTACTTGTTGTATTTACAACTCCTACAATTTAATCTGGCTTCAATCATATCAAGTTTAAATTACATAGTGTTTACTTTTACTTATTTGGTTGGTTTTTATAGCTTAACCTGGTTCAAATAAAAATTTTAGCTGTAAACAAAAGAAAGTAGCTTTACAGCAACACATGGTTGTATAATTTTACTATACAGATACAAAAATTTTTGTCTAGCAGTATAATGGGTAAATTTATAACAGTTAGTTGCTATGTGTAAGTTGCTTATTTTGCAACTGTCTGTACCCTTAATATGTCATGCTTTATATAGTATGGTAGAAATCATAGCTATACATAGAAACTACACTACCACTTTTTATTTTCTAAAAGCATATCTAGTATTTTCTAATGTAAATTACAATAAATTCTCCTCAAACAAAAAATGTACGTCATTTATACTCTATACTAATATATAGGCTGTAGATCTGCTTCTCAATAACTTTTTGGTCTATTTTATAGAATTCAAATATACTTTCAACGCTACATAAAGGAGATGTTTAGGGAGTTTGATACAATATGATATAATTTATTGATATATAGTTAGCCTACATTTTTTAACTTAAACATATATAGTTTTAAGCAAAGTTCAACTGCCAATTCAAAAAAAGCAAAGTACTCTACAAAACCAACTAAAGTCAAATATAGTATGATATAAAGCTTTCTTGGCACAGTTGGTTGTTCAATGATATAAATCTATAAGATGTGTATATAGACTGGCTGTAAGCAATAGATAGACTTTGCTATAGTATACCCTATCAAGTTTTATTATCATATTATAAGGAGATTAATGTATACTACCCTTTTCTTGACATCTTTTTAAAGCTATCAATCAATTTAGACGCTCAAGTATATTTTTCTAATAACATTATTACAAATTTTGGTACTTTTGAGTGCAATACTCTTGATAAGTTAGTTTTAATCATATGATTTTTTATAAACTATGGATAAAGATAATTATACCTTTATATATGTATTATGATGGATTTTAGCTTTTATAACTATTCTCTGTACTGAATTTATAATAGTAAGTTTACCTTTAATCTTAGATAATCACATTTATTTTTTGGTTCGGTATAGTATATAGCTACAGTGTGATAAATTAAGCCATAAAATTTATTACCCTTCCTTAATGCTAGTTAGTCTAAACAATATGAGGAACACCACTGGCTTTATAAATCTTTGTGTTTGAAAAACATAAGCAATTCATCAGCTTTTTGTGGCAGCAAACTTAAGAATATATTAGGAGGGGAGGGAAAGTTAGGGGGTATGTTATCCAGTGTTAGTTTCGTATGTCTTGCAAGGGTGGGCATAGGTAGGATTATAAAACTGGTCAGATGATTCATAAGGTTATATATGATTGGGGTGGACTCATTGAAAAGTACTAAAATATGCAAAGCTTCTTTATATTGATTTGTTTATTTCTATCCAAAAAGTATATAATAACTTGAACTGGTTGAAGCTGTATGGCAGGTAGTTAAGGCTTGATTGTACAAAGAGGAATAGATGACAAGCTATCAATAATGTTATAAGGTAAATTTATACTTTGGAGCAATATTTGATGTTAAACAGTTAGAATTAGCTAAAATTTCTCCCATTTTATTTTAGATTATTTAGATAAGGTTTATATCTTAATGGACAAGCTATCACTAAACTAAGGGTACAATCTAGGAAATCTAGTATAATTAGTAGATTTAGCATTTTGATTGGATAAAATTGTTTTAATATCAGTCAAGAAATTAGTGAAAAGACCTCGCATGGGTCAGAGAAAAATTTTCAGTTAAACTTTTTTATAATTGGCTAAAGCACATTTAGTTGATCAGTTGGAATAAAAAGTAGAAGTAAAAAAATGTACCCAAAACTAAAAATTTTAATTGCTAGGCCTTAGAAAAGTTAAAAAGATTCCTGTGAGCTTGCCACAGCAGTAAAAAGAAGTTATTTTTTCAAGTGGTCTAACTTATAACATAAAAGAAGTTTGGGCTGCAGTAACTATATTTTAAAAAGGCTGTACAGTAGAAGGCTATATGAGCGCAAGTGGAATAGAAAGATGGATATTTTGACAGCATGGGCAAATTTTTGCACAGGCCTAGGAGCTATAGATGATTTACTTTTTAGGATCACAAAGTGATGTAAATAGTTAAAGCCATATATAAACACCTTTTTAGTGGCTCTTGGTAATTCATTGCAGAGGAGGGTGGCTGGAAGGCCAGAAAAGGTGACATTAAATGTAACATTGACTTACAAATTTGTATACATGGTGTAGATAAGGTCTCTATATATATTTGATATATAATAGGGCTGCAGTGGCAGCATTAGCTTTACACAAGAAGATAAGGTTAATACATTCACTGTAAGGTAAAGATAATAAATATATCTAGCTTTGATTTTCTCTTAGATAATTTTATAATTGTGATTTCTGAACTATGAAAGGTCACTCAATACTTGACCTATAAGTCATAGTTCATGTTGCTATGTGTGAGAGCTTTTGGGATGAAAGGTATAGGCTGGGTTATTGTAAAATGGCAATCAAAGTCTCAAGGAATGACAAAATAAGTGCATGCACTTTGTAAACTTGAGACCACTTAAACACATCTTGGAGCAGGTCAAAATATTGATGCAGGATGTGCACTGCTACACCATTTAAGAAATTGGGCATTGTACTAGGCAATAGTCAGAAAAGCAAAGATAAAAAGTTAGTGGCAGATGCAAATTAAGATGCCTATCACGACTAAAAAGGTAATAAGAGGGGAGAGATAACATCTAATTTCTTTATTAAAGACAACTCAAAGTGTGTTGGCAGTAATATATTTGAAAAGCAAAAAATATACACAAAACAAGACAACTTTTTAATTAATGATACAGAGTATAGATAACCATAACGTTCTATATTAGTATTAGAATTTTTTACTTCATGCTTTGATCTTACTAATTCTTAATCAGAGCTTTGTTCATAAATATAATAGTTACATTGTCTATTGCAAAGGTTTAGCTAAGAGAGGATTAGATAAACTACTTTAGGTTTATGTTCTACTATTGAGCCATCAATTATGTATATCATATGTTTATTTATAACTCTTAGTACTAGAAGACTTTGTATATTCAATCTAGTAAGCTTTGCTTCTTATAAAAGTGATAAAGTAATTATTTATATACTGATAATAAAATTCAAGATTTCAGGCTAGATAATTCTGGAATCAAAAAATTATACTTTTCTTTGAGATTAAAAATAATGCTCTAGTTGTTTTAGGAAAATCTTTTTGCTTATTAGGCTTCTGAGAGATTTGGTGAAGATTGCTGATTCACTCAAAGAAAGGTTGGTAAAAGTTAATTATCTTTGATTAAAAACTGGCAATATATCACAATATTCTAAGCTGAAGAGAAAATGGGGTAAGTAATTTTTCAGGATAAAGCTATCATTCAAAATGCTTAGTATATGTAACCATATGACCTTTATAGGGATTAAAAGACTATTGTGAAATTTGGGTTAAATGTGTCTTCTTGCAACAGTATCTTTTGTTATTTTTTTATTGAGGATCACTGAATAGTTTTATTTTTAACAATAAACTTTAACGTTTTTCATTAAGTTTTTCTGATCATATACTAATGGCAGGAGAAACTGTTTGAAATTATTGTTCTAAAGAAAAGATTTGCTCCAGAGCTGAGTGCTTCAGCACCCATAGTAGGATTCACTGACTGCATGGCACTTCTGCACCTTTATTTCAGAAAATGTTATCATTGTGAAGTGAAGTTTGGGCTTTGGTGGAATTAGGAAATAGATAATGTCATGAGAGTGTCTTTAACTCTCAATGAATGTCTATTACAAAAATTATAGTAAAGCCACATAGTAAGGTGCCAGTCTCCTCATAGCATATAACTAAACTTAAAGGAACCCCTATGAGGAGGTAAACCACAAGTTCATCAAACAGTTTCATAGTATAAGAAAATAGTTAAAACAGCCTTTATATGATGGGAGAGATGGCCAACAAAGAAGATTGGTCTCAAAAATCACATTTAAATAATTAGAGGGGAATTATCATTCATTGAAAAGGCACTGCACCCAATCTAATCAATAAACGCAGCTTCCCATCTATTGTTATAATATAGTTCAAGTAAGTTCACACTCAAATGATTGATTGATGCTGAATATTATCAGATTTGACAATATTATAAACTGAACTGGACTCAAGCCCCATTTTACAATTAAACCTAAAGTTCTGTCATTTTTTAATATCTAGTGCATTTTAACGCTGCAGATGTAACACTCACCCAACCATTACATGCACCCCAGAACCAACTTGTCATATCTTGCCTTTACCCAGCGTTAGTCTAGGGTTTGCTTCAGGTCAGACAGGCTTAAAAATTTTGTCCTTGTGGCCTCATCACACTCAGCTTTATTTCTGCAATCTGTACCCTCAATGATGTCATTTAACCATGACATTACCCTCCCATCTTCCTGAGGCTCAACCTCTCCTCCAGGGGCTTCAGCCAGGGAAAAGTTTTTATGTGTAGGGGCCAGTTTCAAGGGGAAATATGTGGTTTAGCTCTATCCCTGCTGTCTTCAGAAAACATTCATGTAAAGCATCAATAAGGTCTTGTGTATGGACGCAGCTGTGTGTTGGTACCTAGCTATTCTCTACAACATCAAATTCTTTCCATAGCATCAGATACTCAAGTCCCCTACTTACATGATGAGAGGCTACAATCTCCACTGCCTTCCACTCTGGTGCCCCATCCATAAGATATGCCTCTGGGGTCACTGGTGGGTGACCCTCAAACAAGGTCAGCTTGCTCTCATGAAGCATGGCAAGTTCCAAAACGATGGGAAAGATCCAACTGGTATGAGGCATAACCCACATTCCTGACAATGTGGTAAGGTTCCATCCTCTTTGGCCACAGTTTCTTGTATGGATTCCTGATTAAGATATTTCAGACATTAAGCATCATGAGATCTCCCTCCTTATATGCTGGATCCACCCATCTCTTACCATCAGCATCTCCTTATATGTCTGCATAGAGGTATATAAATTGACGTTGCCTTTTTTTGTACCTTCTTGACAGACTTTGCAAAGTCCACCACTGCTTCCATCTTAGACCCACAACTAGCTTCATGTTGAAAGTGAGGTTGAAGCCATAAATGGCAAAGAATGAAGAACAACCAATAGAATCAAACTGGGCGTCATTATAGCTAAATTGGTCCATGGGAAGATGAGAAAACCAATCAGAATGGCCAGCTGCAATGTAACACTGCAATAACTGCTCAAGACAATGGTTTATTTGCTCTATATGCTCATCTGATAGGGGGTGGTAGGCAGTCAAATGGCATGGATGAATATGAAGAATTTTGCACAATTATTAAAACACTGATGTGAACAAGGTCCAAGGTCACTAATAATCTCCTTGGGCACCCCATAGAGAGAAAACACATGGGTACAAATAGATTAGACATATGAGCCGCTTTTACCATGGTCTTGCATGGAATAAAATGGGAAAAGTTAGTAAACCGGTCCATCACTACCATATTATCATCATATCTACCTCTGACAAGAGTAGATCCACTATAGAGTCAAGCAAAAGGAAGTTCAGGGTACCGCTGCCTTCTGGGCCAGTACCAACAACCCCAGGAGAGGCTGACAATTTGGCTTCATCCTATTACAGACCAGGCACTCCTTAGAATACCTTGTAACCTGGTTGGCCAATCATTTCTAGTTATAGGTATGGTGGACAAGCTCCAAAGACTTTGCCTTCCCAAGCTGTCCTACAGTAATGCTGTCATGGTGTTCCTTAATTATTTCCAGATGGGGTGGGATAGCAGAAACTTATAAGCGCCCCTGTAATTATATCACCTCATCCTTTACATGGTACTCCTTGGTGATATCCTCCCAATTCAGCTTGAATTTAGTGAGAAACATAGCAAATTTTGATGATAAGGATTGAGAAAAGATGAATTTTCTGAACATAATATATTTCTCCAGGTGCTCCAGTGCAGCAAGAATCAGCATGCCTGCTGTGGTAGGTGATTGCTCAGATACAATTTAGACAGAGATATCACTAAGTGGGTGTTGTGTAACTCTACCTCCTTGGGATTAGGTGCCAATACAAGGTTTTAGCTCAAATTAGTAGTCAAACTATTCTCCTTGCCCTTTGTAAACTTATAAGAGTCAAAAACTAAGAAAGGGTCTCATGCCACCCGGTTTGTCATGAGGTCATAGCATGAGGAGCATGATAATGCAATAGGCATAGTGATATGTATGGACGCAGAATGGCTGGGAAGAACCATATAAATGATGATGCCAATAGTTCAGTGCCTCCACTACTGCCAAGAGTTCTTTGTTGTAAACAGCATATTTCAACTCAGACAGGGACAAGTTCAAAGAAATATCCCACAAGATGCTTGACTCTATCTTCGATTTCCTGCAAGATCACAGCTGTTGTGGCAAAATTGGAAGCATTTGTGGTTACTATAAACTCCCTCCCAGGGTTCACTTGGCGGAGAACTGACATGGAAAGCATGGTGCACTTCAATGCTTGGAAGGCATTCTCTAGTGCTGAGGACCACTGAGAACCTTAAACCCCATCAGCCTTATACAAAGGCGCTACTACCTCAGAAAGACTTAGATAAACTTTTATGTAAGATGCATGCCCTAAAAAGCTCCTCAACTCCTTAACTGAGGTTGGCATGGGCCGCTTGCAAATTGCCTCTCCTTGACTAAAGTAATCATGTGGCCTTTGTTGAAAATGATGTTGCTCAGTGGTTGGTGACCTGGGACATGAAAAACTTGTATTTGCTGATTTTAAGGGTCAGATTTGCCGCCCTCATATGTCCAACCACCTGCCACAGGTGGATCTTGTAAGACTTTTGATCTAGAAAAAACTATAATGTCATACTTGTAGGCTACAGCACACATGCCCAACAACTTCTCCATGGCAGCGTCAATATGGCATTGTTCAAATTGCTGGTGCATTCTTAAGACCAATAGGCATGACCCAGAATTGAAAAATCCCCTTTCTGGTCTAGAATACAGTGAGCCATTCCTGCCTCTTTTTGATGAAAATCTGGTTAAAGCAATCCAGCTTGGAGAAGACTGTGGACTTCTCCACATAGCGGAAAATTTGTGCCTCCAGAGGAATGGGATGCAGTTCAGGTATGGTATCATTATTCAAGTTTCCATAATCTATACAAAAGCTTACTGTACCATCTGCTTTTTCCACAAAGAACAGTGGTAAGCATACTAAAGAGGTACCATGAAAGATAGCTCCCTTGCAAGTTGCTCAGAAACCTAAACATCTAATGCCACACCTTCCTGCATAGTCAAAGGGTAAATCAGGTAGGAGATGCAGACCAGGTCAACTGTGAGATTAAAATTACAGTCAAACTCTGAGTGATCATGTAAGGAGTTTGGCAAAGCTGCTTAAATAAAGACTCCAACCCCTCTAAAGAGGGAGTATGTCATGGAAACGGCAGAAGAAGTTTAGACCGGCCTGCCAGTCAGGGTGTGTAAGCATCCAGAAAGCAAGCCAGAATGTCAGAGGCATTGCTGACTGTACAACTTGATATGGAGCTGAGAAATAGGATACCACAAAATGGTGGCGGAATGTCAGGGTTAGGAGTATCCCAACAGCAAACCACACTAAATAGATTTTGGACCTAGGAGTTTTGCTAACAGGGGTAGAAACTACTGGGATAGTTTCTGCAAGTTCTTGGTTGTTAAGACCATTTCGTTGGGGGTAAAAGAGAGGTGGATTTTCTCTTGTAGTTGGCGAACATAAGGTCATAAAATCCCTGTATATTGCTTCTGAAAGGTCATGAGAACCAGGTTGTAGAGCCAAAAATTTTGAACTTGTTGAGTCCAATTGGCGATAGAGGGAATCATGGTAACCAAGAGAATTGGTTTGGCCCACCCAGAGTGCAGGGCGGCGGACCACCAGGCAAACACCATATGGAATGTGGTTGAAAGGAGGGATATAAAAATTTGGGGTTCTTTTTAACAAAATTTTTATTTAGGAAATAAAGTAGAAAAATTGACCAACAATCTTCTCAGTGCCTTGCAACTGATTAAATAGTGGTTGATTGGTGAAAACGTGGTCAGGATCCACAAATTTGGCCTAACTGGTGAATTGGATGGTAGAGGGGGTTTATTCTTTGGGAACCATCATTGCAAAATTTGGCAGCGGGCTGAGTCTCTGTCAGTTTGACCTCAAACGTCTGAACCAGGGGTCAATTACATTTCTGATGGTTAGCATGATGGCATTTGGCCTGACAAGTGACGGGAATCCCCCAAGGCCATCCAATATAGGGATGGGGCCATTTGGTTGGGAACAGGTTCAGGATGGCCAACCCGCCCATGCTCAGTCAATTAACCATTTGTTCAGTTGATAGAGGCCCATTGGGCGCAACGCCTGAATTACTATTGGAGGGTTTTGAACTCTTGGCAATGGCGCCCAATATTTGTTCTGCTGATTTTGGGGTCAAATTGGAACCGTTGGGTGATCTGGCCAATGTTTCATTCTTCATGCTTTTACAACCATTCAAATTTTGGCCATCAGCCCGATTGCCACCCAAATTAGATCTGACTGATTTCAGTTCGATAATCTTGGCACAGATTTCACTAATCCCCCACAACAGTTCTGCTGAGGTGAGTGAGGAAATCAGGGGTGGGATCTGAAATGGACGGGCTGTCACCCATCGCTCATCAACTACATGAGTGAGATCACCTTGGGTGATGAGGGGTACTGCCATCCTCTTTGGTGTTTTCTTACTTGGGAATGGAAAGATAGCTTGATTGAGAGCCAAAGGACACTCCCCGAGACTTACAGAGTAGGGTGCTTTAATAGTGGGCTTCTTATGAGGCACAAGGCTAAGCTTTTGAACATTGGGCAATTGTGGCATTTTCCCAGAGTGCTACCATCTGACATGGGAATTATTAATACATGACTACTCCAAAGGCAAAGTTAAGACATTAGCCTTTAAATTTGGTTTTGACTTCAAAATTTTACCACCAACATACTACCAAGATAATTGGGTACAACAGATTTCTAACTTTATAAAATGATTAGCCAATTGGAACATATTAACATGATAATCAACCAGCCCTGAACCTTCAAGGTGGAGATACCCTGGGAGGCCCCTGCCCTAACCATACCACCAGATATGTAGCTTAACCCAAGAGAGTCAGTTAGGTCTAAATCAATAAAATTCTCTGAGGACCTAATATTTACTAAAATTGTTGCCCTAAACTTCCCTGAATGGAAAGAAAGAGTAAAAGAAAGCAAAAAATACCCCAAATATTCATTATTTAATGTAGATAATGCTTTCACCCTGAGGTGGAATCCAATTCAGGCATCATAACGCATCCATGATGTGCTTTTATGTCAAAGAGGGGATTGTGGCAGTTTGCCACTCTTATGTCAGAGGAGACATAATCAGAAGTATCTTCTGAAAAGGCACATCTGTTGCCATAATTTTTAATATAATTAACTCCATCTCTTGGGTGTGGAAAATCATGATGGGGGGCAGCTGAGGATTTTCAGGGGTAATATGGTACACAGAATTGGTTCAAAATGATCCTCACAAGGGCTTATAAAACTCACTTGTATATATGTATTTCTTTATTTTCATATTAAAAATGGCGTTTTTGGGTTGTAAAAGCACCCTACCCAATTTTATAGCCCTTATTACCTCATTACCTATCACAAAAACGCTTAAACCCCCTTGTTCTGTGGAAGCAAGGTCCAAAATGAAAACTTAAAATAAGATGGGAATAACAACTTCAGGGCTAGACCTCTGCCAAACTTTGAGTTTCCCAAGGATGAAGGCGTGGCGCCTGAAGATGCTGCTAATTTTAAAAGAAAACTTGGCCTTCCAAGGGCAGTATTTATAGGGGCGTTCTCAGGTGATACAACCCCAATGAAATGACTGAAACATATAATCAAACCGTTATGTCTAGATCTCTGCCAAACCTCAAGTTCCCCTGAGGGCAAAGGCATGGCACTGTCAGATGCTGCTATTTTCAAAAGAAATTTTGGTTCTCCTGAGGCTAGTATTTATAGGTGTAGTCAAGGGTGAAACAACTGCGGTGAAATTTCTTAACATTTAATTTAAATTTGGGTGGAAGACCTTTTCTACTGTCCAGTGCCCCCCCAAAAAGAAATAGAAGTTGATATAGCCTCCTTTTTCAAAAGAGAATTTCATGTTCCCAAATGCAGTATTTATTTGGGTTCCAGTTGCTAAAAAATTCACAGCTAAATTAAAAAACTCCCCTTCAGTTGGGATGGTAAAAAAATGAAGAGAACTAATCATAGGATCAGAAGAGGCAAGTGGAGCCCACCATACTCAAGTTTCCACTGATGGGCTAATTGTGTTTCTTTTGAAAAATGATGTTTTGAAGACATCAAGGCAAAAATAGGGCCTGGACCCAACCAAAAGATTTATACAAATAAAATGACCTAAAGGAGTCCAAACTGACTGGGTGAAAAGAACCTATGGGAGGTTGGGAAGAAATGGAACACAGGTTGTTTGGCTTCCAGAAGGAGTTCCAAAACTTCTAACCCAGTAAAAGGCACTAAGGAAACCTGATGCAACCCTTTCCTGACCTGAGAGTTTGAGTAAAGGTGGATTTTATTAGAATTTCAATAAAAGCTTTTAAAAAATTGAAGCCTAGATATCTAGACCATGCATGGTCCAGAACCCTCAAGTACTTGCAGAGAGGCAAAAGCCCTCCCATGGGCAGTAAAATAAGGAAACGCTGAGATATGCTATCACCAAAATGAACAATAAAAAGCTGTGGTGAGAAAACTAATGGCCACAGCAACTAGCGCATGCACTAAATCACCGCAAGGATAAAATCCCACAAAAAAATCCCCACAAGTATAGAAATAGGGTTGGTCATCTAATGTCAGGAGAGTGTCTCTAACTCTCCACGAAAAGTCTATTACAAAAACCACAGTAAAAGCACCCAATAAGGTGACAATCCCCTCATAGCATATAACTAAACCCCATCCAACCCTTATATTGAGATTTGACCAAATGAATTTCTCCCATAATTAATGAAATTAGGGTCTAGATTAGTCAAGGAAGGTTGACAATTAATCTACTAGTTTAGATAATATAATTTATGATAATTTAACCAGTTTAGTCTCCCCATTTGGCTGGGTTGAGCCTTTATTAAACTACCAGATTAAGAGAGTATCAGGGTATTCCCAATAGGAAATTGGTCCATTTCAATACCAGTGACTGAGGCCAAAAATGTTAAAATGTATATTATTACTATTATTATTATAATTGAGATGACAAATTTATAATTTAACGTCAAGAAAGTATCAAGGACAAACCCTGATTAGCAATTTAATCTATTTTGGTACCAGTAACTAGGGCTGAGGATGTTTATAATTGTAAAAATTAATATTAATAATTATGATGAATTGAGAGTTTATTGTCAAACTGTTCATGATCACTGATGACTGATGGCAAGGATGATTTAATCATATACTAATTAGAATTAAAACTAATGACTTATGCTGAGAATAATCATATTACTGGCAATGGTACCTAGTGATCCTAAAGTTGAGCGCAAAATGGACATTCCACCAACTGAAGTTCAGAATTACTAATGACTGATGCCAAGGATATAAAAAATGAGTATAATAAAAATTTATATAAAATTAAATCAGCAATACATGCTTAAAATTGATTGACATTATATTGGACATCAATGATGATGAATTAAGTAGGGATGATTGCCAGAAAGAGTGCTGATGATTGGAATCACCAGGGAGAGTGCTGACAATTGAAAAGCTATGATAAATGACAAGGATGTTGGCAGGTGGGCAGCAGATTGCCATGAAAACAACTATAAATAGTTAAATTTCCCTCATAATAAAGAATAATCATACTTCTAGTCATCATTAAACTTAAATATTGATTGCCTACCTTTACTAGTTTTAAAGTGGATAGACGTTAGCTTAGATGGTAAGGTAGGACTGAAGATCCCCAAGGTTAGGTACTGGGTTAATGCACCTGGAGTGGTTGGTGCTACCAACTCCCAACCTGAATCTACAAGAAAGCCCCATGGGAACTTGGCCAACTGGCCACCAACAATGAAGGACAAGAGGGACTGAAGAGGAGAAACTTTAAGGAAGTCAAAGAAGACCACTGAATCATAATTTCTAAACAAGTCCAGGGAGAGGACCTCTAAGTAAAAATTAATGGTTAAGTCTCAAAAGTGGAGTTGTGGTCTTCTGGATTAGGTAAGTTGCCTGCAAACTTTTATTGAAAGGTTGCATATGAAGGCAAAACAGCAAGGGACAGCAGTCTTCATACTTTTGGCCTAGCACAATAATAGAGTTTAAATGCAGTGAATTGTAAAATTTGTAACACCTTATGAAGGAGTAACCATGATGGAAGCAAATGGTAACATAGTATAAGCAAATAGTTAAAGCAGCCTTTATTTGATGGAAGAGATTACCAACAAAGAAGAGTGGTCTCAAAATCACATTTAAACAATTGGGGGTAACTTTTTTTATTGGGAAAGGCACTGCACATAACCTGACCAATAAACGCAGCTTCCCATCCATCGTTTACTGTAGCTTGAGTAAGCTCATACTCTGTTTATTGATTAAAACTTAATTTTACCAGATTTGACAATATTATAAACTGAACATGACTCAAAGCTTCTTTTACAATCTAAAGTAAAGTTCTGTCATAATTTTAATATACCTGGTGAATTTTAAAGCTGTGGATGTAATGCTAATCCAACCATCACGTGAACAATTAGAACCAACTTGGGCATATCTTGCCTTTACCTAGTGCTGGTCCAGGGTGTGATTCAGGTCAAGAAGGCCTGCTAACTTTGTCCTTTTAGCCTCATCACGCTCAGCCTTACTTTTGCAATGTGTACCCTCAATGATGTCATTTATCCAAGGCAGGTAATGAGTTACTGAGTATTCTTTGCTCCAGCTGCCCTTAAAGACCACATTGATACCCTTTTAGCCACTGACCTTACCATAACTTGACTCTATTTTAAAGCCTCTTTTTAGTCCTCATAGTATAACAGCAATTGAAAAACTAAATATGAAATAGGATCAATATATAACACTAAAGGGAAAGTTTTTAAAGAGGTAATAAACCAATCAACCAACACATTACCATTAGTAGGGTGCTAGGTTTATAACTGGACATAAGGGTGTAAAGCTTAAAAATGGGAAGCAATAGTAGAGATTAGAAACACTATTCTTAGTATTCATCAATGCAGATCTGAGCGTTAATTTTTATTCAGAAATGGTTGACTTTATCATCTTAAACAACCTTTTGAGTTTTTCAAGTATTAACAATAATCCTGCACTATTTTAAATTTTTTGCAATCTATGAGCATTCAAGTTTTAGTATGTCAATTTTGGAATTTAATGGTGAATTAACTCCCATCTCTAACCTTTCTAATAAACTTTTGCTGATTTGTATCTTGTTTGTTGACGTATTTACCTGAGGCTGTCCCAGGTATCAATTTTTTACATCAAAAGAGGCTCCCAGTTGAGCCTCACATTTAAGGGGAAATTGTGCCTGTTGCGTTTGGTTTGATTAAATCTATTAGATCCAAACAAGCTGTTTAATCTTCTGAAAATGATGCTCTGTAGATTCAGCAACAATGATGGGTTTAGATTGGGGAGTTGGTTGTGGAGTTTTTGTAGGATAAATGAGTAGGGATAGAAATTACTCATATCTAATCTAGGGTTTTTGAAAGACAATAATCTGAGTGAGAGGCAAGTCCCTAGGGTTGATGCCCTCTTAGTTCTGGGTAGGTGTGATGTTCTTTCAAATTGATAGCTGTATACTAGAACCTAACATTACCCTTTACATGAAGGACAGGATCCAACCCCTCTTCAGGGGCTTTTGCTAGGTCATAGTTCTTGTGTATTATAGAAGTTTGATTGATGCAACGGAAGCCAAAGTGGCTATAAGTGGTCCTTGAGCTTCTGGTTGAGCTTTGCAAAATTCATAAACTAGAGTATTGAAAGTTGGTACAATGCCTGGTGGGAACCCAGCTGTTCTCATAAGCTAGATAAATCCTTCTATGACACCAAGCATGGTAGGCTATGTTTGATTTTCTACAACTGTAAACCCTTCTCTCCTTCAAACTTTAGGGGTACCTTCAACCATATAGAGTTCTGCTTCTTCAGATTTGTGGCCT
Source organism: Massospora cicadina (assembly GCA_022478985.1). NCBI lineage: Eukaryota > Fungi > Entomophthoromycota > Entomophthoromycetes > Entomophthorales > Entomophthoraceae > Massospora > Massospora cicadina. The sequence goes on from JAKSZP010017274.1 coordinate 34,741, forward strand.
TTTAAGAGAGATAATGAGGAAGCATGGAAGGAGTATGAATTCTCTAGTATGATGGCAGTTCCAAGTCTAAGAATCCATTGTTCAAGACTTGTTAACAGGAAAGGGATCATCTCATTTGTAAGTAGCTTCTGAAATGGGACCTTAGAGGTGAAGGTTCTTGATGACCACCATTACTAAATCACCTACCTGATAGTCAGGGGCTTCACGCTTATTGTCAGTAAACCTCCTGGCTTCGTTAGTTAGTTTTCAACTGTTTCTGGTTTTAAATTTATTTGAGGTAAGCTGACCAGGGGATGGACATTACCAATACAAAATAACAACCAAAAAACATAAACCAAACGCCCTAAATAAGTGGTGAGACGTCAAAACAAAAAGGAAAAGTAACCTAATAGATGTAGCAGTTGTGAACCTCTTATCCCACCATGGCGGAGGGGGAGGGGGGATCAGGTGGATTATCAATTTCATTTTCACAAATGAAGAGGCGGGACAAAGCTGAGAGCAAAGGGGTTGGGGCATCCGCAGGATGTGGGTCGAGGAAAAAAAAAAAAATTGTTAATTTCTTTGGTAACAATATGGGCTTGGAGCATATCCTTTAGGAATTCGGAAACATGGTGTTCAGCTTGTATGTGTGCATTGGGAAGCTGGGAAAATTTTGTGATATTGGCTCTGGTGATGCGTGTGGTGGGGAAAAATTCTGCCAGTGCAACAACTTGCTTGATAGCAGAGGTGGCAGTATTCCTTAACTGCTTGATTTCCACTTTTGCAACCTCAGGAAATTTAGTGGGGTAATTGATTAAATGTAGCCTTTCATCAAATTCAGTGACAGATAGTGCCACGGCTTTGCAGATATGGCAGCTATCAGGAGAGGCCATTGCAGCCTCAGCAAGTTGATGTTCACTCAAGAATGGGATAGTGGTGGGTTTGGGGACATATTTCTTGGGTGGGAATGGGGCATTGAAATATGAAGGTAGATATGGTTCCAAATTAATTAGAAAGTCGGGAGATAGGACAATTTCCCCAGATTCAGTTAATTCATCCAATAAGTCCCAGGGATTTTGGTTGAGCATGATTGATTTAGAGGGACATGGTTTTGGTTGGGTAAGTTTTGGGGCGTGAAATTGTTTGGATTGAATTTGGGTCCAAACCTGCTCCTGATTGGGTGTATTGTGAGAAATTAAGCTGGCTTGGGCTTTGGTTGCAAAGGTTTTGTTGATTTTTGAGCGTTCAGCTGGAGGGGGTGGGGGCAGCCAAAATCCCCGCTCAAACGCTGTTTGTGTGGCCTCATGTGTGGGCTTGGCGGATTACGCTTGTTTTAAATTGTAGCTACAGTTTTTTTGAAATGATCCAGCTCATGGCAGAGGGGGCAAACGGTGTGTCCGTTGTCAATATGAGCCCAAAAAAGTGATCTGGTTTAGATGGGATTTGGGCATGTGGTGGGATGCGCTGGGCTATGGTTGGCTGGTGGGGGGTAATGGTGGCTATTGCCCATGGTGCCGCTAACCGCTCAGCTCCACTCAGTAACAGGAAGTGAAGGATGGGGTTTGTACCATATTTGGACAGCCCCATCATTAATTCTTCATTTAGTGTTTGATGGGGAAGGTGCGAAGGAAGGTTTGCAAAGGTCACCACCATTGTGGTGTCACTGGAGAGTCGTGTACGGGTTGTGGTAATAGGTGTGTTTTATATATCAAGGGTGTAGTTGCTGCAGCAGCTGCGTCCTCTTCAGTGGGAAAACCAATATTAAAATAGCCCTTATAAGGGTGGAAGTCAATAAATCCCGCTAATGAAAACGTGGATGTTGCCAGCTCAATTATCACTTTGTTGACATATGGGAAGAGACGCCCATATTTGACTCAGAGGCAAAAGTAAATATTGAATCAGGGTAGGGAAAGTGGGTGGGGGCGGGTTGGGCGGACTCACGCTAAGTGTAATAATAAGTCCCTTGGAGGGACAAATCAGCCCAATGCATTAGGTGGACTGGATGAGCCAGTTTGCAGCGTTTGCCTGCTGGGCAGAAAACACTAGCAGGTGGAGTGCCGCTGCCCCACGCTGGGGCAGCAGGTGGCGGATCTGCTAACATAAATGGAAAACTGATATGGTGTAGGTGGCGATGGAAAATTTAATGGATGCTTTTAATGAATTCTCTAAAAGGTGATGTCAAGCGGAAAGAAAAGACCCCTTTAACTGTTTGTAAACCTGTTGATAATCTATTTGATATGCAGAGAAAAATTAGATACTACTGGAATGTTGCTTTGTATCTGAGGGGATGATGGTAAAGGTGGGTGTGTATCCCAAATTGATATACATTGGCAACCCCCTGTTGATGAGTGAGGTATATAGTTTCATGAAACCAAAGCTATATGGGGGGCCAGATACTCATGTGTTGGGATTTTAACCAGATTATGTTTCTTTCAATATGTTAAAATATCTTAATCTATCTGATTGGGTGCGGATATAAGTTTTTTAAAAGGTTTTGATGATTCTAGGCTTCCAATTTTTGGAATCTCCACTTTAAATTCTATGATGATCAATTGATAAAATGTGGTTAGATTGATGACCAGACTTTTAATATATAGGGCATAGTAAACATTAGCTTTAGTTTATTAAAACTTTCAGTTGCACTTTTAAAACTTTTAGAGGGGTTTTGGAATTTTTAACTGATAGCATGTCAAAAGCTGCATATCAATGAATAAAGCGATGGTATTCTCTGGCAATCACAGCTGGTGTCTGCTATTAGGCAGACATTAAATTGCCGTGAGTCACCTATAGTTGCATATACAAGATCCCCATCAGGCTTTTCCCTATTATGTGTAAAGCCTCAACTTGGGGTTTAAAATTTATCTATTGTATTAAATGGTCTTGAATAAATCTATTTTTTAGTATTTATCAATTTATCAACTGATGCTTTATCAGGACTAAGGCCAGAAACCACTACTAACACTAAGTTTTAAAGCGCTGAGCCATTTCCCTTAGTAACGCTGATTTCATGAATGGATGAATTATAGATATATCAACTTTTAGTGACCACTAGACAATGCAATCATAAAAATTCCACAACCAACTTATTATCATTTTGATATCAAGTATGCGCTTTAATTCCATAACTAACTCCCCTTCTTGCCCCATTACCGACCCTATGCCACCTGTTATACCTTATTATCTATGCGTTTATTAATGGCATATAATGTGAAACTATAAAACTTTTCTCTCTTGTTGCAAACATTTTTGCAACAAATATAATTTAAGTCTAATTAAAGTTTAATAATCTCATTGAGGAGATTAGTTGGCACTCAATGTTGGGGAGTAGTTGGGCGAGTAAAGTTAAGGGCACAGGTGTAGGCCCCACATCAACCAAATTTTGTAAACGCCCTGGCAAGCCCAGCAGAATAAATAGAATTAATAATAAAAAAACTGGTGGTTACCATTTCCCCAGAAATTTTGGCTTGGCAAGCGCGCTGCAACCAGTTCATCAATACACCGCACTCCCAACCACTATCATTGGTGGAACATGGGGTGCATGTTTTCCAGGATATTTAGCAAATGGCGCTTTGGGAGATGTTATGTGGAGATGTACATGCACATTTCCCAAACGCGGTGTACGTCACACCCCACTTCATGCCACACAGTTGGCTGGATCTTGGCTTTAAAAATAAGGAAGCAGCGGATGAAGCCGCAAAGGTGCAAGTAGTAGTGGACCTCCTGGACAGTCAATGGGTAGTCTAAACAAAGTGCACCCGCTGGACTAAATTGAACAAGTATTTTTAACTTTTGACTTCCTACCTACAATGGTCAAGCACACCGTGCTAGAGCACCACTTGAAGGCTGGGCTCACTATATACAGAGAGATACAATCCTTTAAAATGCAGCACTTTATGTTCATATCAAACCCCATGCACAGGCAAAGCGATTGCTGTTTCCACCCCATCCGTGGGGATAGCAGAGGATTTGACCCAAATCTCACATACCACTTATGTCAAAATCAATGGGCAAAACACCCAACCATTCAGGGTCACCGTGGATAGCGCACCTCCTATCTGCACTTTCTGTCACACTTTTGGCCACAAGTCCCATACCTGCTCCTCCAAGGAGGGCATTACTCAAACTGAAATTCTCTTGGATGCAATGTGCGGTGCTGATGCCCACTATGAAGTGGCACTAGACACCGCCACAGCCTTCCCATGGGGAGTGCAAGGTTGCTACATTCTAGTAAAACCAGCGTCCCCACAAGAGCGGAAGAAGGCCAAACAGGCCCACAGGGTGGTGGCCAAGGAGGCGGCCAAGACTGCATCTGCAATCCCACCAGCCCAGCTCCAGGAGGACATTGAGACTTTTGTGGCAGAAGCATCTCGTGAATCCCTCAACCAATCATATTGGGATGCCCAAGCCAATTGGGCCACCCAAGCTGAAAACCCAATGGGTGAGTTGGTTTCATCCAACCAATGTGCCCAAGCATCGATTGGGACCAAGTTGCTCACCAATAATCCTGCTGAAATTCCATCTCCAAGCGATGGTGCACTGCAACTGCACACAATGCAAAAAACTCGTCCCATAGTGGGAAAAAGTAGAAGGCAAAAGCCAACGTGAACCCTACTGCTAAAGCTTCCTACTCCAACACATACTTTGTAGCACAGAATAACTGCACTGCCAAGCAGCGACATGATGAAAAATAGAAGGTTGAAGGGCTCAGGTGCCCTTCCCCTTGCACCTAAGGTGAGATAGGGGAAGCCTTTACTTTATGGATGTTGAACATCGCTAGACTCAAGGCCTCGCCATCCAAGGCTAGGAAACTGAGTTTTTTATAAAAAAATTTACCTGTGGAAATCCTGGCCATTCAGAAAACCCACTGTCCGCGCGGTACTGAGGAATCATGGAAAACCATGCTCCTCCTCTCTTACCTCTCCTTTTGGTCTATGCACTGTGGAGTACTAGTTTGAGTAAATTGTAGTTTTAAATTTATTTCATCAAATAAATACTTAAACGACCACATCCTTATTGTCACCTTTTTGTGGGATGATGAAGTGCATGCTGTCATTAACGTTTATGCCCCAACCTGTGCACGTGAACGTCAGGAATTTTCTTGGCAGTCAATGCCCTTCCACTACCCTCTGACCCATTTGTTGTTGGTTACATGAACTGCTGGATGAACCCATCCACAGACTACTGGCCCTCATCTCCTACACCCCCACAGGGGCACATTGAACTTTGCATTCTCAAAGCCACCCTAGGGCTGTTTGATACTTTGCCACATCATGCTTTGCTACTCACTAACATGTTGCACCCGCACATACACAATGGCCAGCTAAGGTTCATGATCCGCATTGACCTTATTCTTGCACCATTAAAATTTCAAACCCAAATTTTCCACTTCACCATGACAAAAATAGATTTCTCCAACCACAAGATGGTATCAGTTTCCTTCCATTTGTCCAATCCAGCGGCCTAGGCGCTAAAATGGTGCAACTCTGCCCAGCCAAAATAGCCTCGCCAAGATTTTCCTCATGGGTAAAATCCATGACCTTGGCTCTGGAGTTTGTTGCACTGTTATGTGCAGACCCAATTTCCACCTGGCCAACCTTCAAGGCGAACACAATCTTCCAGGCTTGCCCCCTCTCCTCCCGCCACTCATGGGCTGCCTCAGCAGTCATTTTGCGCACTCTGGCAGAATTAGACCACCTGGAGTCTAATGTCCTCGCTGCAGGCTACAGCCCAGCTTGGAGTCACAAGTGGGCGGAAGTGTCCACCCACCTCAACGCACTGGTAAGTCAACACAATTATTGGTTTTAAGTTCAGTATAAAGCAAAGCATATTACAGTGGGCAATACATGCTCCGCTTACTTTTTTCAAAATTTTTTTGCACCATTCCAGAGTTTGGCTTGCACACAGGTGCAAAGGCCAGACCACTCCATCGTGGATACACTGGTCAAAGTGGCGATCTAAATACAAATAATTATTACTCCAAATTGTATCATTCTGATCCAATTCTGCCAGCTGAAATGGAAAATTTTTCTCAAAAGCTTACACATCTGCACTGTTTCCCAATTCCCAGAGTTGATGAATTTGATTAATTGGGACAAACTCTGGTCAGCCATTCATGATGCACCATATAGAAAATGCCTAGGCCCAGAAGGCATCCCTTATGAGTTCTATAAAAAGTATCTCAAAGATTTTTCCTCCTTGCTGCTTGCCTCTCTGAACCAATGCCTTCTGAAAACGCGCCTCCTACCTGGAGGGCAAGAGGCCTTCACAATTACGTTGTACAAGAAAGGGGATAAGCTGAACTTGGCCAAATGGCGCTTCATTTCACTCACTAACACAGACACAAAATTTTTATACCAAAATCATGGCTAACCGTCTAGGGGTTGTTGCCTCTGCTCTCATTTCCCCTGAACAATTTTGTTTTATCCCCAAAAGGTCAATTTGGGACAATATACTCACCGTATCCAACATCTGTCAATCACTGGCTTCTGGAGCACTTGTGTTTTTAGACCAGCAGAATGCCTATGATAGAGTTAACTGGGAATACCTCAGAGCCTGCCTCCACAAGTTCCGCCTCCCCCCTCGCTTCTTTATTTGGGTGATGTTGCTAACAGAATCCTCCACAATGGCTGTGCATGGCCCTGGCTTCCTCACAGATGTAGTCCGCCCACAAAAGGGCCTACGCCAAGGAGACCCTCTTAGCCCACTCTTGCATAACTTCAGCCTTGACCCACTTCTTCAAAATGTGAATGCCCGCCTTACTGGGGTCCATGTGCAAGGCCAAGCCCCTGTCAACATGTTGGCGTTTGCTGATGATTGTGTGGTTGGGGTGTCCAACAATCATGATGCACGCGCGCTTGAAGATAATATCCAGGTCTACTCCAGGGTAAGTAGTGCAGCACTCAACGCCTCCAAAACCAAAATTGTTCTCCTTGGTCAGTATCAAGCCCGCTGGGCCCCAGCGCCCCATTTCCTACCTGCTTCATCAACTAGTGCACGGGATTGCTTGACCTGCCCACCCCACTCCGCCCCTCTCATACTCCCCTTTGTGCCACGACCCACCGTTGGCCCTGTCCACCATTTGAGGGTGTGGCTGGAGGCAGGAGGGTACGCCTCAATGGTGATGGAAAACCATCTCCTGGACAATGTTATGAAACACATAGCTTCCCTCAAAGCCCATCACACCTCCCTTACAAGCAGGGTAGTGCTTCCCAATTCTATGCTCCTCTCTAAAGTTTGGTTTGGAGCCCATGCCATCGCCTTTTCCCCTTGCTTCTTCAAGTCATTATACGCCCTTCTACAAGGGTGGCTTTGGTTAGGCCGCCCACCGCCAGTGTACCTGGATGTCATGTTTGGCCCTTGACATAGTGGTGGTATGGGCCTGCTCAACTTTGTGGCCCATGCTGCCAAAATCCTTGGCACCTGGATTGATGCTGTCACTAACCCTACGATTTCAGCCCAGCACTGGTCCCGCGCAGCCCACTCCAACTTCTCCCGCGCCCTGGGCCTCACCAATTCTTCCCACCCCCACTCTCTTTTAAAATACCTTGCCTCACATCCTTCTGCAGCGGGCCCACATGGGACGTCGCCCACTTTAAAAGGATCCTACTCTCCATGCGGAGCACTGAGTGGAGAATTTGCATCTGTGGGCACACCGCCAAGAGGGGGCGTCCCTCTCCTTGGTTCACCCAGGAGGTACAAGGACTTCCCATTATGAACGGAGTAATGCCCACACGACCACCTACCATGGCCATGGTGGACTACCTGGACATGGTGGACATCCCCTAACCCCAAGATACCTAGAAAGCCATTTGAAAGTACGCCCACCACCCTCTTCTGCAGCCGCATATTCATTACCATGTGTGGCGCTTCTTGAGATGGGTATACTGTATTGCCAAATTCTATAATGCTTTACACTCATCTTGTGTCATGTGTGGTCAGTATGGAACGCTGGTTCACCGCATGGAAGAATTCCCTCCATCAAAAGAAATATGGCACGAGGTACAACGTCTGTTTCGCCAGGATCAGGCACAGCCCTTCAGCCTGTCTAAGGACATGTTTGCTTTATCCATGGCTTCCCCTCTTCCACCCTCCCTCCGTGCCTTGGTTGTCACAATTGCTATGTGGACTATACATACAATTGACTTAGATGCTATCTCAGGCTCCACTCCCACCCTCCAGGAAGCTCTATGCCAGTTCTAGTCGCACCTAGTGGACCACTTTCAAGCGTGGTTGTTTGGGTACCTCCTACCCCATCGCTGCCAGTTGGTCTCATCCTGGTTCCCAGTTTGGTTCATAGTTTTGGACCCCTTCCTACATACGTGCTCAATAGTGGTGCATGCCCCTGCACACGTTACCCCCTTCCTTCTCTTGGTGTTCCCGTTGGCAACAGGAGATAGCGTTTGCTTCTATGGGGTGACCTCCTCTTGCTGAAGTTATTTTGTTGCTTAGTGTCTTATAAGAAGTGTCCATCCCCTGGTTAGCCTTCCCCAAATAAAATTTAAAATTTAAAATAATGTGAAACTTTTTTAATGGGGTGTTAAGATATTTTTAAATGACCATATTATCCTGCTTGATCTGATCATAATATCTTTTTATCTGCCAGGGTACAAATCCTGCTGGGGGATGTGGGAGTTACCATTCCATAAGGTAACTATTGATTGGTAAATTAGCCTTAATGGATATTAAGTCATTAAATGGGGTTTGCACCCACCAGATTGCTAAAGTTTTTTGAGGATGATCCTCAATAGTAAACAAGTGATTAAGCTGTCAATTCTAGTATCAATTATTTTAATTTAAATTTTTATAGAAGCTAATCAGGGGTTTTGTCATCAATTGACTAAGGGTGTTTTGAGTAGTTGCTGGGAATTAACAACGCTTTTGGTGTCAGAAAATGAAAGTTTAACCTTTTAGGCAATGTGGCTTGCTGATGATAGGAAAAGATCCTTTTACCTAGAAGGTTGCCAACTTAATGGGGTTACTCCACTGGGGTTAGATGTAGGCGGTGGGACACACCACCTCCAAATCCAAACCATAGCAGATTTGTATCTAGTTGGCGGTAGATCCTGACTAGGTGGATGGATGAGCAGAAGTCACATTTATTGTTAAGCAATTTGTAGATTTGTATCTAGTTGGTGGTAGATCCCAACTAGGTGGATGGATGAGCAGAAGCCACATTTATTATTGAGCAATTTGCAAAGGGTTAATTTAGTGGCAACCACTGATGTTTCCAATTGGGGTGCCAACAAAAGTGCTTGGTGCTGAATATCCTATATAATCCCTTATTAATCATTTTATTAAAGCCAAATCTTGTAGATAATCAAATAATAATTGTATTATATATTTATTGTATTTTTATCAATCTTGAGATTAGAGTTGAGAGATCAGATATAATTTGACTAGATATTACTGAAAAGTTCTCCACGGCTTCTGCATTAAGAGAGGAAGTGATAGAAGTTTAACCAAGAAGGACACTGGACTATAATTCTGGATAAGTCCTAGGAGATTGTAAGTCTGGGGGAGCGCCACCTCTGTTTGGATCAAATGGTGTTCCCTTTCCCATCCAAAAAGGGGCCAAGAAGCTGGCGGCCCCCCTCATCTCCCAGGATGACCTTGCCCATGTGGTGGACAAGCGGTGGGTCACAGCTTACCATTTAAGGATTCCACCCCCCGCCCAGTTCTCACATCCAGAGAATTAATATGACAAATTTAGGGGATATGTATCAAGTTGGCGAAGTATTGGCATTTGCATGGGGTGAAGGGGCCAAATGCAATTAACAGTGACAACTCTTCAGCCTTAATAGTTGACAATCCCAAACCATTGCTAACAAAGCCCAACAGGTGTGTACCTTCAGTGAGAAAAGCGGTTAATGTCAAATCTTTGGCAAAACTTGCTGATGGCATCAGACTATTGAAAAAAGTCGCTGACAGCTCCAAACTCTTGGAAGAATTGAACACTTTGTCCAGTAAATCTCACTTGGTCAAATGGATGCCAGAGTGACTAGGCCCAGGTGGGTTGGGCGCCTCAAACCTGTTCCCACCTCTTGGACCGCCCCTATGTGGGGTGGCCTTGGGAGGTTCCCATTGCCCGTTGGGCATGATGCCATTTCTCAAATTGTCAGAACCACAGAAAATCTGCAATTCAGGTATTCATGGACAAACCAACAGTGACAGCCTACCACCAAAAATTTCAAACTTTGTTTAAGTTAAGTTTGTTTTTACCTCTCACTTGAAGTTTGCCAGGTTAGGTTAAAATTTTTAAAGACCTAATCCCACGCTTTCCTAAGCTATTCCTCAAATCAATTGTCTATTTAAGCAGTTGTAACACACTGAGAAGATTGACAGCCAATTTTCCATTTTTGAATTTAGTAAAAAAATTTTAGGCTCCAAATTTTTTATGACAAAGTTCAAACCACCCAATCCAATCCCACTCTTCCAACACCCAGACCCATGAGCCCTGGGGCCGCAACAGCCTGGTTTGTTGCTGGGTTATTATTTACAGTTTTGGCCTGTTGGAGAATGCTGGTCAATTCTCTCAGCATTTTTTACATCTTTCAATCATCAGCGCCTCTGGTAGTTGGGCTCACCTGCTAGGTGTTTTTGCATCCAGACTGACAGGATGGTCTAAACTTTATCTGCTGCTATCATGACAGAGAGGATTTCTAAGCCAGAATTAGCTAAGCCTCAAGGGTAAGAGTTCCCATAAGAACCAGTGAACCTACTTCCAGTAGGTTGAATTCAGCTGCCATCCCAAAGTTGCCAACTCCAGAAATAAATGAAGGGATGGCATCCCCCTGTCATCTTTAGAGCTTACCAGTACCTTCACAAGAGGTTGAACTTGTTTGCCAGGACCTGTCAAAAGGGAAACCTGAGCAAAGTTGAGATATCTGGTTGAGAAAATCTTAGCCTGATACAAGTCCTCATACTATTATCAATTTCAGAAAATAGTTTACCAAATTATAACAACTATTGGTCACACATATAAAGAACTTGTGAAGAAGTTGGAAGAGCCGAAGCAAGTCACATGATTAAAGTAACAGTGCCAATTATAAAGGGTGACTGAGTAAAGCTCAGATGTTAACAATGGGTATCACCATGATATCAGTCCAGCCTTGGATAAGGAATCCAATTCAACTTTAACTCTATACCTGGACTACGCTATCACCTCATACATTCCTGATCCACTTCCTCCATCACATGGGGTATATGCTAAACTCATTTTTAAATCTGGATTCTTTACTGATACTTTAAGTAGTGTCAACCTTTTATTTATAAACTAACTTTTCACATCATATACTAGATTTCAATTTATAAGTTCTCTTGGGACCTCAAGACCTTGATTTAGCTTAAGCCCATTTATATAAGCTGGAACTGACCAACCTGCAAAAGCGCATCACCTTAACAATGGAAGGATTACAATAAGAGGAGCCAAAGTTCTAGTTTGCTTTTGTGATGAGATATTCCATTAGGAAGTTTGCTGACGCTACTAAGCCTGCTAATCTTGTAGCCTTTGACAGACCAGCTATCAACAAATATTATCCTGGAAACCAAAACCTTCCCCTTTAAGTCCAACTTCATTGAGTATTATTAAGTATCTGTTAAAATCTGGGCTGCTAGATGGTTGCTCGCTTCTGTGCCCTGATATCAACTACACAGATCCTTGAATACTTGCATTGATTTGATTGAAATTGATAGACTGGGGCAAAAAAAGTATAGAGACTATTATTATGATTTATTGCCCAAAAGCCGCGTTAAGTGAATTGTCCAACGCTAGACAGGTGCTTCTTTATATTGAAGATACTCCAGATCTGGTAGGTAACAATTCCCTATTCTCTTCACACAAAGACAAGTGGAGACTTGATAAAACAACCTAGGGATATCTGATCCTTGCAGTATTATCCCAAGAGTAATACTATACAACCAATGTATAAACAACTATGTTATTATCAAGTTTTAATCTAATTTTATTAGGGAATAATAAGGGGTTTTATAGTAAAAATTGACACACAACTTTTCAGCTGTCCGCTGAGAATTATTTGCTCTCCTATACTGGTTTGATCCTCAAGTTTTAGGCACCAAATCTCGTTGGGTATCTTTGACTTGATTTTTTTAGGCAGCATAATTCTCAGCTGTTTGGCAACCTATTTATTAGTTTTAGGAACTTGAAAACAATTGTGTTGGCTGATGATGATCCTATCATTTAACACTGGCGTTAGAACACTTAGGTAGTTTATGGCAACTCCCCATCCATTTGCTCTTAATGATTCTCTATAATTTGATTATTGGGTGGTGCTCCTGCATCAAATTATTGCTTAATTTCATTGGGGATGATTCCCAATGAGAATACCCTTAGTTGGCAACTGTTGCTGAGATATTAAATTGTTCTCTGCTATAATCTAACTGTCATTTTTAATTCCCTCATCAAATTCATGCTCAAGATCATTGGAGATGATTCCCAATGATAATTTCTCTAGTCAGTGACTGTTGCCAAGATATATGATTGTAACTAATTACCAAATTCATTAATTGGTCAAAAGGTTGGATAATGTGGTCAACTGAAATTCCAATAGTATCATTTCTCAACTTTGCATCTTTCATTATAAAAAGTATCAGATGGGTAAGGATTTTTCCTGGTGATCTTATCATTAGAGTGTTGCTTTGTGGAAGCTTTGCTAATCATAGATTTCAAACTGGTAGCTTTTAAAACATAATCAAAATATGATGTACAAGTCAAAAGATATTTTATGAAGCTATTAGAACTTATATCTTACCTGTAAAACTTAGATGATTGACACTTTATCACATTTAAAATATCACATTATTTTCCCTAACCTAACCAAAAAGTTATGCTTAATTTAACCTATTTTGCTTATTACATGATGGGGTGATCATCCTAGACTGGCTATGACAGGTTCCCAAAGGTTCTCCTAATTTATTATACAGCAATTGTCTTAGGTTTGTTATCTATATAAGCCAACTATAAGAAGTTGTGTTGAGCTATATGATTTTGGAATGATACCACAGCTTTTTTGAGGAAAAGGTTGTTTTTATCAACCAGTCTTGAGAGTTTTTAAAGTTAATGGTTTTTAATAAACTTCAGCTTGAGGCTCTGTATGGTATTTTCTAACTAACTATCTAACTGAGTGATAATAACAACGCCTTCCATCTGCCTAAGATAAATTTTATCCTAAACATGTCTAAGTAAAGCTGGGCTAGCTAATGATATCCTCAAGATAGCACAATTACATGGTGCAATTAAGGTTTAGATCATAGATGGTTATACACTCTTTTCAATTATTTGTTAGAAAAAGTAGCTGTGAGAATATGTTTCCACATTATATTTTATCCTTTCCAAAGCCAGAATTCAATGCTCACGCTTAACCTTACATAGCTATCTAAAGCTGGGCCAGAATAAAGTTTACCCAACACTATATACCACCATGTACGTATACTTTTAGGGTACTTGATGCCCATATCATTATCTCAGATTCATTAACCACCTTAGAAGATACTTATTAGCCCCCATGGTACAGACACTAGATCAATTACTCCATCATTAACCAACAGTTTGGTTCAGCTCATGGTGATTCCCTTGGAAAAGTCAACTCTAACCTTTTCATCATGTTATACCTTACAAAAAGGTAGAAGCATTATGATATTTTAAATATCCAGAGGTAAGCGAAAGCTTTAGCTCTATAGGCATATAGGTTATGTTTATAGTACCCCATAATAATACTTTGCTTTTATATCTTTTAGCTGGGTCTTAATTGCCTCATATAGCTTCCATCTCATTGCATACAATCTTAGTTATAAACCAGTATAAGTACTCATGTGGGATAAAGGTTGAATTTTAATTGTGCCAAGGTAAGGTTTAAGGGGTAGCTTAGTATTGGCTAATTGATAGCACTATACCATCAACATGTATAACATGACATTGCACATGCCAAAACTGTTAGACCATTTAAAACCTGAAAAGGTTTCTGGGATGCTAAACTGGCCCATAAATTGGTAGCAAGGGACCACTCCCCAGCTTTATTTGATAAACAAGTTGGAGGGCTTCACCATCATCTAGTTTACACTCCTAGCTAAATCTCTCTAATAGCCAAATGGGTCAGATTAATACACAACGTTACATATTGCAAATAAAATACTGAATAAGGTTCACGTTAAGCTCATTATAGTCAGGGCTTGAAGTTGCATAGGTGAGGCATCAACTCTGGCCATTGAAGTATCGTTGCAAGCTTCACCTCAGCATGGTGGAACTTGCTCCAGTTCAAAGAGGATAGAGCTAAGCTAATCAGCTTGGGAGGGCTCTATTCAAAAGCAATTAGCAAGATGTAAGATGATATACAGATCTTGAGACATATGATTTATGGCTTAAAACACCCTACCACTTTATCTTACTCAAAGCCAGATTCAAAACCAAACCCATGTTTAAATGGATTAAATCTTCTCACCAACCAAAAGTTTTTGGTAGATTAAACTATAGCCTAAAAGTCAAAACTTAGCACCTGGAGCCTTTAAAGCCTATTGGTAAGTAATTAATTAAAGGTTGATAAGGTAGTCTAAAATAAAGCGTTGCTTTGGCCACCCTAATCAAATCAGATTAAGCGTACCAGCCTTTAAAAATTAAACACAATTGATGTTAGAAAAGGTTTACTAGTGTAAATCTCAGAGTATTTAGGCAAAGGATTTAAGGATGGGGTTTAATGGTTGACTGTACCTAAATTGTTGGGTAACTTAATAGGGGAAATAATAATATTATCTGATTTCAATTTATTACATATCATATCAAAATTATCGGTGCTTATGGACCAAAAATATCATAAGTATATCCAAACTTGAGAATTGTGGCCTAGCGATTCCACTTAATAATAAATGACTATGATGACATGGGCCCAAGGGCTTTGTTGGTTAGGTCAGACTTAATAATAGTTGACTTGATGACTTGGGCATGTGGGCTTTGTTGGTCTGTCAAAGTTAGTTTTTAATGTAAATTGAGTTTTTGATTAAATTTGTTTACTAATTAGTGGTACAAATCACATTGGTATGTGCTGCCAATTGCTTGAGAAGAGCATTAGTTCACTATTTGCAGATGCATCTGAAATTCTGTCTTGAAATATTTATGAGTTTGACACTGACCCTGAGGCCATGCAAGATGCCCTGAGTCAAAAGGATTGTAGACCCTCAATTAAACTTATTACATGTTCCTTTGGCCAAGTGCCATTGAAAATGAGGTGTTATGGGTAAGATGTGGTTAACATCAAACCCTATAAATTATCTCCAAGTTGATACTAATAAAGTATAATCAACTATTACCACTAGTTCATAGTTTAATCTATAAGCTTTTTTGTATTTAATACTTTATGTTGTATTTAGTCAAGACTTTACTTAGGATCAGAAGGATCAGGGAAGTGTGCCATCATCCAAGTAATGACAGAAGAATACAGCTCTGAAGTATCATTTCCAAGAAGTTTATAACTTGACTATTCTCACCATCTGGTCTATTGTCTTCATATAATAGACGCTTGAAACTCCAACATATCCCAGAAGAAGAACCAGACCATCTGAAGTAGGCCCAAAATTCAACAAGTGGCGCTTATGGCTGGTAATGCAGATGGTGATCACGCTGAGCAGGGGAGCAACCCCTGGCTATATCAATTTTCAAGGATGAATTTACAAAATTTTAAGGCTCAGCGGACATAATGAGTCATCAAAATGATAATTTCATTGAAGAAGTTACTTTTATAGATGAGGCAATTAATGCTCTACATAAAGATTTGAAAACTTTAAAGAAATCAATTAGAGAGAAATACTAAGTGATTTCTGCTCTTCAATTTCAAATGATCAATCTAAATGAGAAAATTGCAGTATTGAAGGTTTGGGATAATGGTCAAAGCCAGCACGCCTAAATTGATTCTTCTGAATATGATGCATATGAACGTTGTGAGATTAATTCTGGGCCACGTTGGCAATTGCCATGTATAATGGTTGCTTTGACCAACTTAAGCTCCTCTAACCATGTCGTGGCGCCTCAGCACCCTGATATGCCTGGTTCAAGCCAGCAGAGAAGTAATCACAATACTCATGAGCAGGGGAATGATAATCACAAACCGTCAAACCTGCCTGCTTTCAATAAGAATGTAAATATAGCCACTTTTATCAAACGCTTTGAAATGGCCCTATATGGGGCCAGTGACCATAACAAAGCGACCACTATGATCAACTGCTCAGATGAATGGAGTATTGAATTAAGTATGCCTCATTTGGACGAAAACCCAACCTATGCCAAAGTTAAGGGAGCTGTGCTTCATGAATTTGGAGATCCAGAATGAATGCCAACTAGAAAATCCAAATTTAGGTTATATTAGCTTTAAGAAAGATAAAATGATTGATAAATTTACAGATTGATTCTATTGTGAAGCTCAAGTTCTTTTAGGTGTAAAGGCTATAATCAATTTTGATGCTAAGATTGCATTACAACATGCAGTACAACCTTACTAAAATTTTTCAAACACCTCATTGTCTGCTTTTGTGCAAAACCTTGCAACATCCAAATTGGTTGACTATCTGCATGGATGCTCACAAAATTATGGCCCTCCCAATACTGGATACAGATCAGGACCTTCTACATCTGTTGGAAAACCCTACAATACCAATAATACTGATAGTGATCCACCTTAAAAACTGAGCAAACCTCAAATACAAAGGCCTCAAACCCATCAAATGAGGTTACTTGCTATAGCTGCAATCATAAAATCACTATGCTTCCCAATGCCATCAGCATAGTGTCAATGTAGTCCTTCCAGATAATGTGCAGGTGGAGGGAAAATAACAAGCACAATAGATGTGAGACACTCTATTGTGCCAAAAATACCAGTACCACCTGGCCAACACAAAAACATGGGCCATGGAGCCTTGATTATTAGCAAAACAAATTCTATTTTAGCACCAATGAAGAATTTATGAATGTACATGTGATAACTCACTCTCAGAGTAATGTTATCATACCTGAAGCCTCTGAAGTAGTTGCTAAACCATATGTACAAAAGATACTTAAGAATATTCTGGCTGAGGGGCTGAGCAATGCAGCATTTACCCCAAGTTTGAAGGGGATAAATATAGCTATGCCAATTGACACATTTATTAATAAATATCCTAGCATTGAAAATACCCTGAAGCATACTCTTAACTTTTTGGATTATTCTCATTCACTTAGTAAGCTCTTTTGATTCTTATTAAGATAAGTGAAAAAAATGAAAGATGAAAATATAAAAATATAAAATATAAAAAGGAATAAAACTTATAAAATAAAAAATAAGAAAAATAAATTTAATTTATAAATTCTAAAGCATCATCACCACTGGGGCTAAATGACCCTTTTTTGGGAGGATAGTATGAGATCAAAGCCAAGGGGGCTGGTTTGTGTTTACCAAGGATTGCTGAAGTTGTAGCAGGCATAGAAGTTGAACTTTTAGAAAATGTCAAAGTATAGCAAGTTGAACCAGCCTAGGAAACAAAGATAAAATGCTTGAGCTAACTGTAGCATGCAGCATGAAATTATGAATTTTAAGAAGAAAGGTTTATTCAGGGCTAAAAGGCTATTAACTTAGCATCATATTTTGAAGGTTGAGAAAAATTAGATATTCTAACCAAGGAAAAAATAATACCCTCCACTTTTATCTAGTCAATAAGGGAAAAGTGTTGAATGGTTGACTGAACCTAAATTGTTGGATAATTCGATAGAGAAAATAATATTAGCTGATGCTAATTTATTATATATCATATCAAAATTATTAGTGATTATGAACCAAAAATATCATAAGTATATCCAATTTTAGGATTCGTGGCCTAGCAATTCTATTTAATAATATTCAACTATGATGACATGAGCCTGTGGGTTTTGTTGGTTAGGTCAAACTTAATAACAATAGTTGACTTGATGACTCAGCATATGAGCTTTGTTAGTCTATATCTAATTTAGTTTTTAATGTTGATCAAGTTTATGATTAAATTAATTACTAATTAGTGGTACAAATCACATTGGTATGTGCTGCCAATTGCTTGAGAAGAGCATTAGTTTAGCTATTTGCAGATATATCTAAAATGCTGTCTTAAAATATTTGCAAGTTTGACACCAACCCTAGGACCGCGCAAGATGCCCTAAGTCAAAAGAATTGTAGATCTTCAAACAAACTTATTACATGTTCCTTTGGCCAAGTGTTGTTGAGAATGAGGTGCCACGGGCAAGATGTGGTGAACATCAAACTCTATAAATTATCTCCAACTTGACACTAATAAAGTACAATCAACTATTACCACAAGTTCATAGTTTAATCTATAAGCTTTTTTGTATTTGATACTTTACGTTGTATTAAGTCGAGAATTTACTTGGGATTAGAAGGATCAGGGCAGTGTGCTATTGTCCAAGTAATGATAGAAGAATATAGCTTTAAAAGATCATTTTCCAGGAGTTTATATCTGGAATATTATCACCATCTAGTTTATTGTCTCCATACAATAGATGCTTAAAACTCCAACATATTCCAGAAGAAGAACCAGCCCATCGACCATCTAGTACTAAAAAGAACCAGCCCATCTGAAGTAGGCTCAAAATTTAACAGGTGGCATTACAAAGTTGAGCTCACATATGGTATAGATATGGTGACCTAGCATTAGCACTATAACCATCATTGCAAAAGCTTTGCTTTGAGTATTCTGACTCCTTAACCATGCAGCATAACTTTCATTACATTTGTTCTAATGATGCTGGTCAGGGTTCAATAGACTGCAGTTTAAAGTTTGGGGTGATCAGGCACAGATTAACTCTGAGCACATTTGGCCAGTTTTAAGGTAACTGATGTACCAGTTGCAGCTTCACCAGACACTTTACACCCCATCAGGTTGGATCGTGGGAAGTGATCAAACCACTTTGGATTAGGCTAGGTCTACCTTCAACCGGAAGCTAGATCTAGAAATAGCATGTTAAACCTTGGCAGCCTTTCTCGGGGCCAAAAGATGACACAAAGTGGACTGAGACTATTCTTAAAGAAATCATAACACCTTTACCACACTTTTAGTCAACCAACGCTCTGAACGTCACGCTGAGGCACTGGAGACGGCCCATCAAACCTTTGGGTACCACATCAGGTCTGAGCCGAGCGATATGTTGCAGAATTTTGATGATTTTGGAACTCTAAACCACATCAGCAGGTGTAGCTTGAGCGTTTAACCTGTAGGATTTCTCGGGTCATTGGATAGCCCTCTATACGCCCGAGTACCCACAAAATATTGGCTGACAACTTCGAGGTTTAGTTATGGAAGCTGAGAGTACCTTAAATTTATCCCTTAGGGCGAGCTTTTGAAGTACATGTCGCAAGCTTCTCAGATCTAACAAGGTTTGGCTGGAGATAAGCCTTGTCTTACCCGAAGGCTCTTCCATCTAAAAACAGTTAACTAGTTGCTTTGGAATGCGTACCTTAGGTAAGCCATCGCAAACAGCGTGACCCTCTGTAATAGCCAATGGGACTCTATGCTCACCTCTTTTGTTAAAGAGTGCCACGCTTGTTTCTTCTTGACATTAATAGCCTGCTTGTAAATCACGGTACCCCCTGCATGGTAAGTCAAAACACTCGTTTCATTGCAAACTTCTTCAAATGTGCGTTTGAGACTTTGGACGGTTGATTCACTTTGCACTGTGCTGCACGCCCTTGCACCACACTGTTTAATCGCGTATGCAGCCTTCTCGCGTTCCTCATCGACCAGCCCCAACTGGGCCTTATGGGCTTCTTGGTTCGATTCGGGAAGAGTCATGTCCCTCAAGGTTGTCGTTGATGTGGACTCTACAAAGGAGTGAGTAACTTGAGCCTAAGCTTGCGACCTCGCTTGGCTGGCACAATTTCCCTATTCAAAAGCGTTATAGGCTCTGGCGTCTCAAGTTTTGGGCTGGCATTTTCCTCTGCAGTAGGGGATTTAAGCAATAAAAGGTTTTTGGGAGGCCGCCCCCGACCACGCTTGGCTGGCACAATGGCTTCGTTATTCACAGGCGCAAACCATTTCAAGGTATCCAGTTGTGTGCCCATATTTTCCACCGCATTAGGAGGCGGTGGTGACAAATGGCTCTTTAGGGGCCGCCTTCGACCACGCTTAAAAAGCATGGCGATTGCCTCAGTATGTTGGCACTTAGGAAGAGCAGATACTGATTCAGTTAGGCCGCATTCCTCGTAGGTTTGCTCATCCAACTTTAGCCTTTTCCTACCATCCATTTTGGGCTCGGCCTTAATTTTCACATTGGTATTTGGCTAAACATTTGTTTTAATTTCAATCTTTTGAAGCAGCTCAGCTTTTAAACATACCTTAGGGTCAGATTTATTGCCTGCTTGTGGGATGGTGTCCATATTGGTTTCAGAGCGTGCTTCGAAGCCTGATTTGGCGCTTGAATCGGAGTCCGCTTTAGATCCTTTCCTTGGAGCCTTTTCAATTTCATCTGGCCGTGGGGCGAGCGCCCCCTTCCTCTCAAGATCCACTTCTTTTAACGCCTGCTTAAAAAGCCTTGAGCGGGTGGGATTGGCGGTGAGCTCTACGAAATTCGCGTCAAACTCCAAAAGCATCTCCCTAGTAACCCACGCGCTGAACCTATTTAGTCGCTCTCCAAACAGCCCTTACTAGTTTAGCGATCCATAAAAATAGACCGGGAGGCGGGTAGAATGCCTTGACGTCACTTGTGCCAAGACATGGGGCTCCAGCTGATCTTCGAGTTGGACCTAAGCGTGTAAATCGCGCATCTAAGCTCCGCGTACCTTGGCTGGCCACCAACGGAATCCCCTTAACTTTGCCCAGACTAAGTCGCCAGGCTGGATTGCTTTAGCCATGGGTCCTAAAACTTAGATTAAGCTATGGACTGCATTATAGGGCACTTTGCAAAAATATCGACTCGGTATTAGGCGCTTCCTCTACTAACGCAAACCGTATCTCCGTTGTGCATCGTTTGATACCAACCAAGTAAACCCTCGTGTAAGCTTCGTTCACTTAAAGCTATTCTTCCAAACATCCTATAATTAAAAGCTCGATACCGGCAGCAAAATCTATACCCCCGCTCTACTAGCCATCTAAACCTTGTCAAAAATACGAGTCCATCAAACGTTATGTAATGGCAGCCAAGCCTTTAGCAACGTTGCGGTTCGAAACCATCCGAGGAGAAACCGCCATAATAAACTCGACGCCAAAGGCACCCTTTGCAAACAATAAAAGCCACCCTAGCAAAGAATAAAAAGGGATGAGTTTTTAATCATACCGATCAAATTGGTAAGGTGAAATAGAGAGCTCCGCTTAAAAACCACCAAGGTTTGAAACCCTAACCGGAGCTCGATAACATAGAGGGCACCCACTTTAAACCAAGGTGCAAGTATAACCATGGAATCGAATTAAAACCATTAGACCGAATAATTAACCCCCCAATCATAACCTTGATATCCAAGGTAGGAACATCAACCTAGTTTGAAACCGCAAAGGTCAATATAACCAGAGAATAGTTCATTCCCTTTTCATGTAAAGAACCCCAACTTGGAAAGGGTTTAGATAATTTACCTGACGACGAACCTTACAACCCCCGGCCAATAAAAAAACTTCCACCAACAGCATATGACGAGGAGCTAAGCTTCAACATTGTCAATAAAAGGGGTGGAAGTAACCCCAACCCTAAACTGGATAAATTTATAATGACTGGAGGCGTAAAAGCTGGCATCTAAAACTTCCCCACTCAGCTTAACCTAGTATGCGGTAAACCCAAGTAGTAAATTTACAATAATTGAAGGTATAAAAGCCGGTACCAAGGGTGGTTAGCCTGGCAGGGAAATTCCTGCTTCCACTCTAGTGCAGGTTTTGTTCAACACATCTGAAACCTGTACTGGCTGCAAAAATATCTCGGTGTGGTATATTTGCCCCAAAGCTGACCTGCCTTGATTACCTTTTTTATAAAAGCCGGTACCAAAAACTTCCCCCTCAGCTTAACCTAGTATGTGGTAAACCCAAGTCGAAAGCTACCGTTGTTATTTAACCCCGTACGCGTGTAAACTTCAGCCATACTTACGGTGCATGCCAATCGAACCAGGTTGGGGGTTTAAAATGGGAACCGTTTTGTGAACGGGAAGGTTTAAAGTTTATCGTAGCGGTTCGGGTTGGGCTATTTTACCATGATGTCGCAGGTGACTAGTACCGCACTTTATAGTAAATTCGATCGATTTCGTACTTATAAGAACCACCACGAATTTTAATCGAATAGGTAAGTGATCTAGTCGGATAAGCAAATCAGTTGGTTGGAGGGTAGGTTAATCAATTCGATATACCCGATGAAATCAGATGTAGCAAAAAATAGAGTTGGATATGTATTGTCATGAGAATAGGAGGTACTTGCAAATACCTCAAAAGCCAAACATCTGCACCTCAAAATTAATTCATTTTGTCCCAATTTGCTAGCCCCCTGTAAGCCACCAGACCTCAATTAATGATTACATATCACCTAATATAAAACCCCACTCAAATCTATAATAAAGTTAGGTTCTCCAGTTTTACAGTTGACTTCCGTTATAAGTTTTATATTATCAGCCTAGTGTTTTAATAATTATATCAAAGTATCCTGAATCCTGTCAGCAGATGGCTGACCTTGAAAACAACAGTTTATTATGCACCATACATGCCTCTTGTCATGGAAAACCTGAAGATGGTCAGCCTTCATGACAAATTGGTCATCTTGCCAAACCTGCAAATACCTTCCAGAGCTAGACTGCAACTCTGATATTAATGAGACTCTACACAAGGAAAACCCTAGAGAAATTTGAAGATAGTCCAATAGATAAATGGTTAGAAGTTTATAACTCCTGGGGTGATGACTATGATGTAAGTGACTGCCAATAACTCTGCAAGGTGCCTGGCTTTTTAACAGGTGTGGCAAGGAGGTGACAGTGCCAACCACCCATTTGATACCTGGGGTGGATGGCAGGAGCATGCCTGTCATGAAATCAACCTTGGGCTCCACTAGTGTGCCAGGCCAACCAATATGAAGACTGGTGGCCCTTTGCTATTTTGCCTTCATTGGTGTACCAACCACTATAAGTCCTGCATCCAACCTACCAACTAACCACCAACAGCTTTGCCTTTGACCCCAGGCATCCTCAGCATGTGCCCTGGCAAGTCTTGCCCCCTTCCTGGGCAGCTCAGGCACTTCTGCACTGCCCACCCTCACAACCCTTCACCAACTCATCTGGGCATGCCCCAGCGAGTCCATCCCCCTTCTTGGGCAGCTATGGCACCTCCTGCGCTGCACCCCGCTAGGGTTGGCAGCTTGTCAGCTCATCTGCTGGTAGCCAGCTGGCCAGGTTCCTGCTGGTTCCTCATAGAGAGGAGGTATGGGAGCTGGCAGCACTGGCCACTCCAGGTGTGATCACCCGCACCTTCGGGGATCTCCTATCCTATCTTCCCCACTCTAGTGGCTCTTGCTACTTCAAACAAATAGGAAAAATAGGCAATTGAGAGATGTTTATTTAGAGGGAATGAATGACTATTATACCACTTTCAGGGCTACTGCACCCAAGTGCTCTTTGGCCAATCATCTGCCAGAAAACCCATCAGCCTCTTGATTCCAAAACCTCTATCAGATTATAAACTTTTCATAGCAATTCCCTCTTAGATCTGCTCCTCTGATCACCAAATTAGTATTAGGTCAATCCATCCTCAGCATAAGTCGCTGGTCAATCATATATAAACTCATAAATAAATAGGAATTCAAGCATCCTTGGCATGAGTTGCCAGTGCTCCAAATTAGGTGACAGAACCATTTTGGATGAGTTACAACAGATTCATCAGCTTTTTGCTGAAAACTCCCACAATGACCTTCAGATAGCATTTTGGTGGTGAATGCAGCTTCTGTCAAACCTAAACTTAAACAAACATATAACATTAAATAGTATTGAACTAGGCAATTAGCTGGCAATTATACCCGACTAACCAAAACCCCTAATCTGAATACTATTGGAAGGATTCATCTGGTTAAAAGCCTGACAATGCCCATGCTAAATTTTAGGTATCCACCACACAAATATGAAAGAAGTTCTAGCATATACATCTAAAGGATTATGATAACATCAGCCTTTTCTGGACAAATTTGAAGATCTACTTGGATAATGACACCAGTACAGCACCTGACACTGTGATGACATGGACCAATAATTATTAGAATAGTTATTTGTGCCTTAGAAAAACCATACTAAAATGCTGTCCTTGTTGCCCAACCTTCATGTGCTGACCATGCCATTGAAGTTTGCCACCAATATGCATACCTAGCCAGCTGTCAGCCTATAAAACCAACTACCAGAAGGCTGGAGCTAGAGGAGGAAGAACCTAAGGGTGAGGCTACTACAAAGTTCCAGCATATCATCACTCCTTTGAGTTTACCACACAGATGAATGCCCTCTCAGAGCAAATACAACAGCTCACTATGCTAGTACAAGAAAGGCCCTCACAAAACAACATGCATCACCACAACTGCAATGAGCCTGGCCACCATTCTTGCCAGTGCCATGCTCCATGTTTCCATTATAAAGTTATCCATCTGGATGGCCCATGCCCATACTGGCCACCTTGCCAAAATCAAGCAGCTACAAGTCATCTCAGCAAGCAAACTACATGCAGCAACAACCTTAGCACTATAACACTTGGACTATCCAACAAAACCCTGTATGTTATATTGAGGCTTTACCCCATGAGCTTGATTAATCAAATTCTTCTCCTGATGGAAGCTTATGCCACTTAAATAAGAAAAAAAATGAAGAACAAATTATCAAACTGCATACTGCAGAATCTGTTAAAGAAATATTAAAAACTGAAGACCTCATGTATGCAGTAAAATAAAATCAACAAGTACTCACCAGAGTACCCACAGAAAAGGATGATGAGCTGAACCCTCAAACCCAGAACTGGGACCAATTTCCTTTTCCCACCTTTGCCAAGAACTTTGAACTAGACCAGAATCACTTGCCCTACAAGCAACCTATTCAGGACATCACCCCACATCAAACTGCATAACACATACAAAAGCTTAACACCCTTGAAACTATAATTGATGAGTGCAATGTTGAGACTGAAGTTGATTATCAACTTAATCTTCAAATTGGAAATACCCTTTTAAATGATTTATTTATATATCAAAAGTTAAAACAAAATTCTCTATTAATTCTCTAAACTTCCACCAATCTAATGATTATTTAATGTGTACTAACAATTTAGGTAATATAATTGATTCTAGAGAATCAAAACCTCCCAATTTAGGCCTTTATATAAGTCAACCCATGAATTTGGCCACTCAATGGTTTAAATTCCAAACTATCTGATCTAACCATTAGGAGCGATAATAATTCCAATTCTGCCCAATCTATGCCATTTTATGACACTTCACTAAACTGGCTAAATTTGTAGTTACTCATCTAAACATAATCCATAAAAAAACCCACCTGGAGAGATGCTTAATCCCATAAAACTAAATTCAAACCTTCAGTGCAATGATTACTGTCTACAAATTGATTTAAGAGTCAAATCATCTAATTTATTATTCCATTATAATAATACAAACAATTTTTGGCCCAATTCAACCCAAAAACTTGACAGTTAAATAATGATCTTTATATGAAAGCTAATCCACTTGATTTACTCTCTAAATCAAATGATTCAATACCCAATCCACCTGACCCAAATAATCTAGAGGATGAGATAATTCCTCAATCTAACCAGCCAATATATCACAATATTAGTCCAATTACCTTGGCTGGATTAGTGGTGGATCCTCAAACTTTAACTGGGGGAGGCCATCACCTAAAATTAAGTTTCTCATGGAAAATTTAATTTGTGGCAATACCAGTTTATTCTCCAATGTCCTAAAACTTAATTTATAATGGCCAAATCCATTTTAAATTTTATTCACCTAATCCAAATCTTGAGGATAACCAAACTGACAACTCTGCTGCTTTGATTCAGAACATTACAATTTATTCATGAGTTTTGGCCCCAGTCTATTTCAAAACCTAAATTACCTGCTTCTGATGTTAATAGTACCCCAACTGGTGGCCAACCTGCTTTAACTCAAGGATTGTTGAAGCGCCCCAAATATATTAGTCAACAGGCCAATTAAAATTTTTGACACATTTTAAAATCAAAAAAACTGAGAGTTGTGCTCAGGCCTTTTGGCATCGCCTCACCTGGAAAGCTGAATTGCTCAATTTAGATTTTGGGCCTGATCTCACCAAGACTCTTGACCATATTGACCTACTATTAACAGAAATCACTTGAAACTCTATTGTCACCAAAATGAATAGGGGGAGTGTCATGAGAATATGAGGTACTTGTAGATACCTCAAAAGCCAAACATCTACACCTCAAAATTAATTCATTTTGTCCCAATTCGCTGGTCCTTGTAAGCCAATAGAACCTCTTTAATGATTACATTTTACCCAATATAAAACCCCAATTAAATCTATAATAAAGTTAAGTTCTCCAGTTTATAGTTGACTTCAATTATATATATAATGTTTTATTTTATCAAACTAATGTTTTAATACATTTTATCTGAATATCCTGAATTATGTCAGCAGATGTCTGACCTTGAAAACAACAGTTTTATCATGCACCGTACATGCCCCTTTTCATGGAAAACCTGAAGATAGCCAACCTTCACAACAGTATAATGTATACTTTTTTAAAGATTTAATAATCAGGAACTACCCCACATAGGTAACCACCCTATCCTCTTTTTTTATTTAACTTCATATTAATTGAATAATGATAGGAAAGGATGGGAGAAAACAATGTATTGTCCTATCCAGAAAGGGTTTCAAACCTGTCATGGCATTCACTACCTCACCTTAAATTAATTAAAGATGTTTTTAAGGAAACTCCATATCTTTATTAAAACTATTAAAAAACAAAAACTTTGGTAGGAGGGAATGGATGAAACTTTCATTTCCACCAGCATCAAAAGAGATCAGGATTGGATGTTGCTGATTAGCATTGATGAATATGTTAATTACCATTGATGAATATCTTGGTTGATGATCGCTATCATCAGCCACAGTTCTAGAATGTTGAGCTTACATGCCATTAAGCTTAAGTTTGAAAGTTGTACATCACAATCAATGATTGATTTAGGAGAAAATGCTAGGAGTGCAGTTTTAAAGCACTCCAGGATAAGGCTTGAGAACTTGGTGATCCAAATGAGCTGATAAGAGAAAATCCTGGTCATTTTTAATACCCAACCTTTATAATGGGAGCAATTGTGGCTCAATTGCTTAGCCACAGTTGCCAAGTGTAATACCTATATACAATAATAGTAAAGGAAGGCTTGGAGCTGGAACAGCTGCTGGTGAATCATTTTTGCAAATTATAGGTCTTGAGAGGTGTAAATCTAGTGGCAACGTTTTGCCAGATAGTAATAGCCTTACTGTTAATTCTTGGCGTAAAGGCTTGATTCTGCCGAGTCAGTTTGCACAGGTATTAACCACTGAGCAACCAAATTGAATGATATGAAGATCGCCAAATTTCAATAAAACTCAATAAATTATATATATGGAGCAATTGCCCCTATTTGATTTTTATTAATCTTCTACTAATCACAGACTTATCTGCAACAACCTAATCATGGGAAAAGACCTCCTCTCAATCCTCCATTTGACTCTTTAAATCTTGGTTCCCCATGCTGGATGCATCCTCATCTTGGTAGTCTCCTACTCGTTTTCACTTTTCTAGAAGTTCTCATCTATCTTGAAATCTTAGCATAATTTCCCTCAATTCGCCAAATAATCAACACTTTGATCAATAATTTCCCATATACCTTTTCTGTCAATCTCAAGACTTGTCTCAATTCCCACTCCAATCCGCTGGAATGTGTAGTGTATCATCCAGTCATATCAGATTCCTGACATTACCCCCTTTGACTGGATGATATGCTCTTACTGCTTATATGCTCAAAGAAACTTTGCGTGGACTTGGTTAAAAATCTGACCCCCCACAGATTTCTTGTTAGTGTAGACATCCATGCCAGTCTTTTCAATTATCTCAAATGGCCCAGCCCAGATGTTGGAGAGCTTGTTTTTATGCCTAAATCCGTGCTGGTCGTGGAATAATACATGGTCTCCTACAGCAAACAGTGGAAGCCCACTCCATCTCTTCTGATCAGCCACCTGATCACAAATCTTCTTGGCCAAACTGGTAGAGTAGGCTTCCATTTTTAGCTTGATCAATGTATCTGTAAGAGTCTTCAAATATCACTGAGGGTCCACACCACCAGTATCCTCTACACACGAGTAAAGCGAGGCAAGCAGAGCCAGATGTCAACCATACAATAATTGGAAAGGACTCTTACCAGTGGGTGAATGATAGCTGATATTATACGCAAACAAAGCTGTAGGTAGAAGGGTACTCCATTTCGAGGGTCAATCCTTTACCAATTTACAGAGTATGTTCACTAGGGTTCCGTTGACCCTTTCCACCATTCCATTTGATTCTGGATGATAGGGGGCGGTCAAAACCCCGCGGATCGCCATCAACTTGTTCAACTTAGGCAGGATTGTGCAAAGTGAAATTGGTTCCATTGTCCGTTAGAATGAACTTCAGGCAGCCATGTCACTGTATAACACACTCCATAATAAACTTGGCAGAGGTGACTGCTTCCAAGTCATTAATGGCCCTGTCCTCCACACATCGAGTCAAATGAACAATGGTGAAGATTATATCCTTGGATTGATTGGCACTAGTTGGCAGAGGTCTCACTACATCAATGGAAATGGTATGTCAGGTGAACAGAGGCTTAACCAGCTGGTATGTGGTCTTCTTGTGGAATGGCTTTTCCACTTGACACTGATGGCAACAACTAACCGTTTCCAATATGTCATAATGCATGCTCTCCCAGTAATAATGGGGTTGCAAAAACTCCAACACTTTCCATAATCCTCCTTGTCCTACAGCCCAATGAGCATCCATAATAATCACTGTCTAGCCAAAGGTTTAGAGAAACTCAGCGTAGAGTCTCCAATCTGCTTATATAGTTTCCCTTCACAAAGAAAAGTATCCTGACTGATCCTGTCTAATACCTTGATCACCTGCAGTGGCTCATCATGGTATTTGTTTGTCACCATCTTCTCGTACATTATGTCAGCTAAATTCACCCTGATAGCAACAATTTGCAGTCAGTAAAGACAATCCGCATTTTGATGTTTTGCTTCTGGATGGTGTATAATCTTAAAATCGTATGCTTGGAGCTTTAGTGCCCAATGTGCGAGCCATCCTTCCAGTTCATGCAGATTCTGCAGCCAGCACAAGGAAGCGTGATCCATCACTACTTGGAATATTACTTCATGTAGATATACCCAAAACTGTTTGTATGCATAAATCACCACCAAACACTCCCATGCAGTCATGGTGTAGTTTTGTTTGTGTCAGTTCAAGCTTCAACTACAAAATGTGACAGGATGCTCCTCGTCGTCATCATCCTTCTGGGATAATACTGCCCCTATAGTGGAGAGGGATGCATCTGTTTGTACTATGAACTGTTTGTCAAAGTTGGGATATTACAAAAGGGGTGTGCTTGCTAACACGGTTTGCAACACATTAAAAGAATTCTAGCACTGTTTTGTCCAATTGAAAGAGGCATTTTTCTTTACCAACTCAAAAAGTGGGGCCCTGATCCAACTGAAGTTAAGAATGAACTGGTGGTAGTACCCGACCATCCCCAGAAACACTTGAAGATCCCGCTTATTACCTGGTCGAGTCATTTTGCTTATCACTTCCACCTTTGACAGCTGTGGTTTAACCCTTTTGAATCCACTACAAACCTGAGTTATTCTTATTGTTCTTTAAAAAATGACACCTCCAAGGTTTGATTTTGATAGTAGCAGTAGCAAGGCGACGGAACACGTGTTCCAAGTGGGCAAGGTGCTCTGTAAACATCCGCAAGAACACATTGATATCATCAAGGTAAACTAAGATGCAGGATAGCTTCAAGTCACCTAAAATCGTATCCATGGCACGCTGGAACGTAGATAGGGCGTTGTACAAACCTTGCGGCATGTGGGTCAGCTGGATTAACTTTTTTGAAGTGATGATAGCGCATTTCTCCCATTCCACTGATGGCAAATAAATCTTCCAATACCCTGAGATCAGATCCTTGGCAGAAAAATAATCCGCCCCACCCAATCAGTCCAACGTGTCATCAATCCGCAGAAGAGGGTAGGAATCCTTTTTTGTTACACTATTGAGCTTGCAATAGTCAATAACCACCTGAATTGTGCCATCTTTTTTCTTTACAATGAGCACTGGCGATGCTCACAGACTGTTTGATGGCTCTAGCATCCCTTGCACAATAAATTTACCCACCTCGTCTGAGACAACCTCTTCCACCGCCTTTGATCGTCTAATAGGTTGCAATCAAATGGGAGGGTGATCTCCCATATTTATCTGATGTACCACCCCTTGAGCACACCCCAAATCATGATCATCGTGTGCAAAAATATCCAATACTTCCAAAATAACGTCATAGGCTTATCTTGCTGTTCCGCTGATAATCCAGTTAGTGCTTCCCACAGAAACACTGTCAATATGCCAAACGATGAGCTTGTTGGTAGTCTGAGATCCTCCCATGAGCCAAAATCATGAATATGGCGAACTTCCTCTAAAGGAACTAATTGTAGGTAAGCCCCCACTTGGTGCTGCTGGATTGTTATTGTCTCCTTCTGTAAATTTTATAGCAGCACCTTCACTTCCCAATTCCCAGGGAGCAATAGCCCTGGAGCCACATGTGGTTCAAGCTGTGAGTGCCGGTGAGGCCCCAAAATTTCCCCACAAAGCCCTTTAGGGATGTCAATCTTGAGCTCAGTTACTACTATGCACTGATGTCCAGATGGTAGGCTCAAAGCGCTCGCTGCCCAAAGCAGAATCCCTTTGTACTCATAAATCTGGTTGGTAAGGGCTCTGGTTCGCTGCTTCATTCACCAATATTAAACATGAAGCACTCCATTGCTGTACGCTAGATTGATTTGACTAAAGTGGAACAGATTTGTTGGGATTCCACAAGAGGTAAAATAGATGGGGATTTATTGTTCAAAGTATTAAGAATTTCCTCTGCCATATTTATCACAACACCAAATTTCCTCATAAATGCCGCGCTGACTAACATGTCTTAGTTGTTGTTTGGCAGAACCACTGCTGGAGTGGAAGCCCAGACTGACCCAAATCGTAAAGGCAATGCACTATATACTCCTTCAGACACAGTACTATGCATCCCCATGGTCCTATATACTACACAGTGGTTCACATCCAGTTTCAACAGAAGCTTAGCCACCAAACTGGTAGAAACTATATTCACAGGGGCCCCCATGTCTATGATAGCGCGGATTTTTGTGTTTTGAATGAAAATGTCACAGTAAGTGCACTCTGAGTAAGAAGAACCATCAGTGTTTATTATATGTGATCCAAAGGCTTTGTGTTACTAATAAAAGAGGAAATGCCCCTGCTGACATGAGGATACTCAGTAGCTTTTTTATTTAACCATAATGGCTACGTTAAACCCTACTAAAGAGGCAATGTCCATCGAGGGATCTGCGTTGCTTATGCCATTTTGTTTCAGGCCTGCCACGCACATGGCTTCTGCACATCCTGGCGGAACTCAGAGCTTGGTGGTGATTTTTCACTTTCTGGAATGGAAGCAGGGGTATCCAATGGAAGCTGTTGGTATAGCAAATCATCCAGCTGAGTTCCAAATCCTACACAAAGAGATTCTTGGGAATCATTATGGTCAATTGAATTGGACTTAGCAGAGGTAGAGCGTCCATCTCTACTCCACTCGAGCTTTTATCTGCTCAATCTTCTCAATTGGCATCGCATACACCTGTGGTTTTCTAGGTCAATTGCCTGCATAATGCCCTCTTCATCTGCACTTGAAGCAAGTATTTATAGAAGGTTCAAGTATATAGCTTGCAGCAGAAGGACCAGTTCAAAAATTGATGGTATTGTTCCAAGGTTGTGGATAAACTGGCAAAGTGTACATAGGCCAAAAAGGGTCTGCTGATTTGTACGATGGATGAATATGTTCCAGCGGTTTATAGCTTGGTCGCTGCAGCCCATATCCTGAAGAGTTTGGTGCGGAGACAGCAGGGGCCTTTTGGGCTACATTAGGAGCACTGATCATGGTGGAGAGTCGACATAAAGTGTTCACAATTCGAACAAGTCCTGCATCTTTGTCCAAAATGTGAGATATAGCGTTATGTAATTCCTGATATGGGTTGATGGCCGCCATCTTCACTATACCAACATCCTCAGCGGATAAGATGTTAGCTCCAAGTAGTACGTTTGCTTCCGCCTCCTCATTCAGTGAATTCTAGCAGAGTCTCATTTTGGTGGAACTGTACAGTCATGAAGTCAGCCTTTCGTTGGGCCATCTTGGCTGCACCCCCAAACAGCTGAAAAACAATCTCTTTCACTTCTTCATAGGATACCATGCTATTTGGAAGGTAGCAGGTAACTTGATCAGCGCTTTCCACGTCTAGAGCGGACAACAACAATTTCACTTTCCTTCAATCAGAAGCCCCTTCCACAGTGAATTAAAATCGCTTAAAGTAACCATGTAGATTCCCATCACAACTGAATGGAGGTAATTTCTCAATTCAAACAGCTTCACCTTGCTCCGGGCTCCAGCTGCAAGAAGCAGGCGAATTGGGACCTGAGCAACTAGGGGAACCACCCCCTTGTGAACTATCATACAGCTGGGTGGATGGAATCAAATCTGCCAAAATAGACTCAGAAGAAGTAGTGTCATATGGGGGGTCCATTGCAACTCCCAAGGGATACTCATTAGCTGATCCATAGCATCTTCCCCAAGTCATCACTAACTGCACCACTTCCCCCAGCTCTGGCATGCTCAGCAAAATGTTTGTTGATTAGCTGTTCCGTTTTAACCAGATAGCATCTACACCGTCCAGCCTGGAATTCCTGTTGCAGTGTCTCATATTGATGTTGCAACTCCCAATGGAATTCCCGCTCAACTTCCAGTTTCTGCTCCACTGCTTGTAGTCACAAGAGAACATCCTCTACTATTTTCTGCATTTGTTCATGCTGCCAGCTAGCGTTACCCGCTTGTTGATTAGTGTCATTTATTGGTTAATGAGGGCAGCTCTTTCCCTCACTAAGTCCTCGTTGGCCCATCAAAGGGTATCAAGCCATACTTGCATGTCTGCATACTCTCTCTTCTCACTGATTGGAAGAGGAAAAGCTCAACTGCGATCAGCCTGGCTAACAAATTCAGTTGTGTAACCCAAAAGATTAGCTAGAGATATTTGGGGGACGTCAACCAAAGGATAGGTGTATTATTTGTCATCTTCTGACTACTCCACTTGATGAAAAGTTGGCTTAATTCATCTGCTATGGAACTGACATGATCTGTCACTTGCTGTTCCATCAGTGTTATCTTTTCCATAGCTGAGATATTGTGGCTTCAAGCGCTTCCACCCATTCTGCTAGGTCCATAATAAAGCGCCTTGGTATTGCTTCCCCAATGTTGTTACATCCTGAATCCCTTCCACCAATAGTCCATGCTAATCCAACAGTTCTCCTATTACCTGTAGTAACTTTAGATTTAACTGTAGTACCAAGATGTCCAACCGACGGCAGACACCCCCAACACGATGGTCCATCTGTACCAGTGCCCCCTGCACCTCCAAAAAAGAGCGATCAAGGCAGTCAAACAGGAGGCGAATATTGTTCTGCTATGCTTGAGTAAACCGCATTACACCCCCAATCTCTATATTTTGGCGAGCCAGCACACGCAGTAGCTGGTGAATAGACAGTTGCACATAAGTGACAAGATACTCCTCAATCCCATGGGTACTAAGACGGCGAGACAACCCCATTGTAGTCATGTCCAGATAGGACATGTACAAGGCATAGGGGTTTTTTTAGTCTCGTTGATTATATAACAAACTCAAGGCATGCTCCCCCACTTTGTCTTCATACAGTTAATTTCCCTGCAACAGCCATTCCATAATATCCCACAGCTGCTGAGAGGTCACAATTGTGGAGTGTCCTTGTTGGTCAGCCATCAACTCAGGACAGTTTTCTAATTACCTATAGACCATAACGTCCTTATCACCCAGCTTGGTTATAGTAAATAATACTGGTTTGTTGTTAGGTGCTTCCCGCACTTCCTCAGCATACCGTGTGTGGAATCTGATCAAATTTTGTCATAACAAATGAGTGCTCGCCATTTTATCCTAGAGTCAAGGAACTACAGTTGACCAGTGGCCCCCTGTAGTGAGCACCACTGTTAATTCTCAGCATAAAGGCTTGATTCCGCTGAGTCAGTTTGCACAGAGTATTAGCCACTGAGCAACCAAATTGGATGATATGAAGGTTGCCAAATTTCAATAAAACTCAATAAATTATATATACAGAGCAATCGCCCCTATTTGACCTTTATTGATCTTCTACTAATCTCAGAATTATCTGCAACAACCTAATTATGGGAAAAGACCTCCTCTCAATCCTCCATCTGGCTCTTTAAATCTCAGTTCCCCATGCCAGATGCATCCTCAGCTTGGTAGTCTCCTATTTGTTTTCCCTCTTTTAGAAGTTCTCATCTATCTCAAAATCTCGGCGTAATTTCCCTCAATTTACCAAATGGTCAACAATTTGGTCAATAATTTCCCATATACCTTTTCCATCAATCTTAAGACTCATCTTGATTCCCACTCTGATCCACCGGTATGTGTAGCATATTACCCAGTCATATCAACTTCCCAACTCTTATCACGGACCAGTTTTTTTTTATATGCACACTTATTTTTGGTATCTGATATCTGACTTGCTTTTGGCACACTGGCAATCCTTAAAAAAGGTAACCCAGGATGCAGTGCTTGCCCATCTTGATGGCCCAGTGTAGAATCAGCCAGGCAGTCAAACGCTGGTTGGAGGTAACCAATAACACTTAAAACTTAATACCAACTCCCTGAGGCCGTAGTTAATATTGTACTTCTCCCCTGACCAGTTGTTAGGGATTTGATGTCAATTTGGTAGGTTTGGCGGTGGTTTTGGAGGTGGGCTCCCATCTTTTAATGGATCATCTCTACGATGATTTTTTATTTCCCTGTCACCAAAATCACTATCATTTAATTTTTCGCCTTCCACATTGTTGCCATATCATCACTTTAATTCTTGATTTGATATCCCATCAAATCTGATTATTATCCTGCATCATAATTTTATAAAACTAACCACCTAGCCAAACTGACTGGTTGCATAGTCACCAGTAATAGAAACTTTTCAGCTGGGCAGTTAAATTTAGGTGGGTCGCCATCCATTCCCATAGTGAGCACAATGTGGTGGGTTAAGGTGCTAAAATGAATCTGATCCCAGTTGATGCCCCATATGAGATCCAGGTAGCGCATGTGCATACACACTATACAAACCAATGACTTGGATATATCTTCTGAGGGTGGTTTGTAAAGTTGATTAGGCCCATACTCCCTCCTTGCCTGGGATTTGAACAGAGTTTTGTGGGAAATTGATGCCAATTTTGATTTGCACCAAAGTAAAGTGTAAATAAGTGACTTTGTTTTGCACTCCAGCATTGGGCTCATTAGCAGCATGGGAGCTACATGCCTGAGCTTTAAGATGATAAAGTTGTTGTTCACTTGCACTTTCCCTTTATATTTTAGATAAGCGTACTTCCAGTTAGCCATGCAGGCTTACATGCTGTAATCACTGCTTGTTCCATCTCCTTGACTTCCAGTGACTTTTTGTTGAGTAATGTCACCAGGAAGTAAAAGGTCTACATGGGGTATAGGGGAGCCAGGATAAAGTTGAAAAATTTTGGGTTGCTGATCAAAACTACGGCTGTCTTATTAATATTTTCAAATTTGATGCCAATTGGTAGGAGCTGGGAAGCTCTTTGATGTCTTGAAGGTCATTTTCTAGCTAATCCCTACCACCGTGTCATCAGCAAAGGCCTGCATCTTGATGGGCGATTGGCTGTGGTAGATGATACCCCAAAAACTTTATCTCTGCCGCTTCCAACAGGACGTTTGTGGCAAAGTTAAAAAAAATTAAAGACAAGATATTGTCTTGGCGGAGGCCCTACCCAGTAGAATTGCATTTGTTAAACTACCAGTTTTGATAACCCTGTTCATAAGTCATGAGTATAATGTGATGATCCAGGATAAAATGTTGTTGAAAATCTGACCGCTCACATTGCCACATGCAGGCTTGACCATCTACCCAATTGTAGGCCTTCTCCATGTCTAAAAACATCAGATAGCCATCATCAGATCCTCACATATGTTGCAAGGGTTTTTATATTGAGCTGATACCCTCCCATATAGTTTTCCCTTTGATTCAACCATTGTCAGTATTTAAGATGATGAGTGAGCCAAGATCCCTACTCCCAAATTGAGCCTTGATAAGCTGACTGTTGAGCCCTCATTTTTGAAACCTGTCCTTGAAGGCACTGACAAGAATTTGTTGATCAGGAAGCATCAAACGCCTATAAATTGATGGAGATGCCTTCTAGAATTGCACCTCCACTTCCTAAACCTTGAGAGGCATAGCTTACACCATCATTGTCATGAGGACGATGAAGAACAATGGGGCATCAACCAGGTGGATGATCCATAAGGAAGTGGGAGATCCTAATTGTATGGGGCCATGGAGGTCCTCTTTGTATCATGTACCCACTTGCCCTAAAGTATCCAGTCCTTATACTCCAATAGAGCAGTCTGTTTCACCCCATCCTATTGTCTTAATTAACATTTTTAGGATGAAGGGGAAAGTATTTCTAATCATTTGATTGAGGTCAGGCAACTAAAGGCCCAGGTGCAAGGATGTCAAACATTATACTTTAACTGGTGGGATACCTGTGCTTCATAACAATGTTTATAACTTACCAGATGATTCTAAATTAATTTAGTTTTATATAATGGTAGATAGTCATTGATAAATTCAGAAACCAATAAAACTATCGAAAACTTTAACCTCAAACCACTTAGCCAATATCAATTAAGCCTGCCAAACTAACTAAACTATTTATCAATTACCTGAAACTATTCAGCTCATCAAATCAACCAAAAATGAACTACTACTCAGCAAAAACATATTGTTGAATTACAAAATAGCCAAAGGCTACCAACCACTAATCAAAACCTACATAACTGTTGAATTAAATATACATGAAAATGCTCAGCCAAATTGCTATATAGTTACATTTTGAACAATATAAGTCTTAAATCCTATATAAAAAATTATTTGAGGTGGGTCGACCTAGGGACAAATATACCAAACTGAGAATTTTTCCAGCCATTACAGGTTTCAAACTCAAAACGTGAACTTAGGGTGGAAGCAGTTTTACCTGCTCGGCTAACCACCCTTCTTAAATCTTATATAGAACTTATATTAAAATTGATATGATTTTATTAAAAAATAGTATATTACTATCCCCAAACTTTTTTAAGTACTTGTCAAAAGTTTAGTGATTTTTGATTTAATTGTTCATGAGATAATACATCCTATTTTAATAAATAACAAACAGAAGGATACTTTTTTTATTTAACTGAGGTAAGCTGATCAGAGGATGGACAGTACTGGTATAAGTAATGGGATAGGGGGGAGGTAAAGTTTAACTAAATTAAGCCCCCCCAGAGTAGATGAGCTACCCCTGTTGCCAGCTGGTACTGCCAGGTATAGGGGGTTGAGTGCGCTACTCTGAGGGTGTTTTGCCTATTATGGAGCAGGTGTGAAGGAAGGGTTCATATGCAGAAACCAGACTAGGAACCATGATTCAACAAATTGTTGTTGCTTTGGCCTCATGTATCCATATAACCAGGCTTGGAAGTGTTCCAGTAGGTGTAGGTGAAATCTGCTGATTGTTCCACAGATGGTGGGTACAGTTCCATTATAAGCATCCAGTGCTATGATGTGGATTGTCCACATTGCAATGGTGACTATCAGGGGGAGGAGTGTGGGTGGTATTGGGGATTCAAGTTGGAGTGCGAGGAGGCTTCTGGAGATTGACAGATCCTGGTCTTTGTGTGTTCTTAACAAATGTGCAACTTTCCTCCATATGGCTCTAGATGGGGGAATGCCTCAAGGCAATGGTGCAGGGTGTCATCCCCTCCACACACTACACACTCTGCATGAAGAGAGTTGGAGTGATCTGTTGTTCTGTAGGTTCTTCTGAGGCAACGCCAGGTGTTAGATCTTACCCTTGGTTGGAGGAGTGAATAATGTGTTATCCTCCATATTGTTTTCTGTGTTGTGAGATCATATGGGATTTCTAAAGCATTCAGGTAGTTGATCCTTGCAATAAATGGGGCCACGTCATGTGTGTCCCTCTGAGGGTGGTCCTCTAGATTCCTTAGTGTGAAGTGGACTCTGGGCCTTCCCCTTCCCTGACTCATGCCTGTGAGTGTGACAGACCACCCCATGTGCCAAATGGTTTGGAGGAGGCGTTTGAATTGTGGGGGAGTTCCATGAGGGCCCGCTGCATTGGGGTGGTTTGCAAGATATGTGAGCAGGCTGGATGGGTTGTGAGGATTGGATAGTTTGAGTACCTGTGAAAATTTGGCCCTCGCCGCTCTGGACCAGTGTTGTTGTGGGAAGTCTGGGGCTAGGACTTCCTTTATCCAGGTGCCCAGTATATGATTGGTGTGGACCTCAAACTTCATTAGGCCCATGCCTCCGCTAGAGCATGGGCTAAAGAGTGTTTCCACTCATACAGGTGGCTGGTGTCAGGTGGACAGCAAGTAAGAATTAGACTAGCCTGCTAGCCCAGATGCCAGAGCATCCAAACAGCAAACCAGAATGCCCGAGGCACTGCTGCTGATATAACAAATATGGAACCAGAAAAGAGTTCCACTGATATCTGCTGGTGAGCCAGAATTTCGTATAGGCACAAAATAAAGTACCAGATGCACATGGCCGTTAACCCCAAGGGGTACAAGAACGTCAGCAGATAAGGCAGCTTAATTTTTAACATGTAAAGACTAATTTTTGGGAAGAATTTTTAATAGAAATTTAGGGAAAAAATCGACCAACAATTTTCTCAGTGCAATGCAACTGATTAAATAGTAGTCAATTTAGGGGAAAACAAAGCCAGGATCAGGTCCCTCAAATTCAACCTAACTGGCGAATTATTTGGAAATGGGTGGGTTAGTTCCTTGGGAACCATCATCACAAAATTTGGCGGCAGGCTGAGTTGCTGTCAGTTTGACCTCAAATTCCTAAACCAAGACTTTACTACATTTCCAACGGTTGGCGTGATGGCGTTTAGCCTGATGAGCGGTGGGAATCCCCTAAGGCCACCCCACATAGGGGTGGGCCCATTTGGTTGGGAACGGGTTTGGGACGCCCAACCCGCCCATGCTCAGTCACTGGGCCATTCGTTTGGTCAATGGCATTGCATCAGGTTAACACCCAATTTGTTAGCAGGAAGCTGCCCATTGGGGGTGATGCCTGACAGATTTGGGAGGGGAGAGATTTTTTCGATTGTCATGTTAATTGAATTGCAACCGTCAGGCATTCTGGCTAATAGATCAGTCTTCATACCTTTTTGACCATTTAAAATCTGAGCATCGGATGGATTGCCACTTGAATTGGTTACAATCAATTTTATTTCGGCGATCTCAGTGCATATTTCACTGATTCCTCATAACAGTTCTGCTGAGGTTAGTGTGGGTACTGGGAACAGGATCCAAAGTGGGAGAGCTGTTACCCAACACTCATCTAATATGTGAGTGAGATTGCCCTGAGTAATGAGGGGTACAGCCATCCTCTTTGGTGCCTTTTTACTTGGAAATGGGAAAATGGCCCAGTCAACAACCAGGGGATGTTCCCCAGGACTTACAGCTGGGCCCAGGCCACAGCCATCCCTGGATAAGTGCACGGATTGAGGATATGAATTTAGGTGAGAAGGATATTGTGTGTGCGGGGAACCACATCATTGGGAGGATGAATGAGTTGGCAACTGTTACTCACCCCATTAGTCCTGGGGATCTTCCTTTAAGGGAGGCAACGTGGTTGGACATCAGCTGTAACAGGTTACTTTCCATTGTCTCATTAGCATATCCCCCTGATTCTAGCCAGATTCCAAGGTGTCAGACAGGAGTGGTGGTGGGGGGTGTTGCGAAGGGAAGGATGGGAGGTTTGTTCCTTCATGGGAGGCTGAAAGGTTTGGGTGTTGTAACCCAGTTTTTAGTTTAATTGACTAAGAGGATTATTTCCGTTTTGCTTCTGTTGAATGACGTGTTGCTCACAATGGAATATTCCTCTAGTGTGCGTTCCAGTTGGCGGGCATCATTATTGTTAGCTATACCAGTTATTCAGTCATCCACAAAGGCTAGTATCTTGACTGGTGACTGGCCTTGTTCAGTTATGCCCATGAGGCGTGAGTAAGCGACGTGAAGGAGCGAATCAAAGCTGAACTTATACAGCAGCGAGCTGAGGGGGTCTCCTTGTTTGAGCCCTCTGAATGGTGTGTACTTGTTAGTTAGAAAGCCAGGGCCGCATACAGCCATGGATGTGGATTCTGTAAGGAGCATCGCTCAGTTTATGAATTTTTGTGGGAGATTTAAGGCGCTCAGGCATTCCTTCAGGTACAGCCAGCTAACGGGGTTGTATGCCTTCTCCTGGTCTAGAAATACCCGGGCACTAGTTGCTTTGGACTGGCATATGTTGGCGATGGAGTGTATATTGGTCCAGATTGAACGCCATGGTATGAACACAAACTGATTTGGTGACAAAATTTTGGAGGCTATTGTGCCTAATCTGGTTGCTAAAATTTTGTGAGCAGTTTTGTATCAGTGTTAGAGAGTGCAATTGGGCGCCAGTTAACCAGGTCCAGTTTTTGCCCTTTTTAAACAGGGTTATGACATAGGATTTCTGGCTACCAGGCAGGAGGCGTGTCTCTAGAAGGCACTAGTTCATTGATGTTAAGAGGAGGGGGGCGATTTGCTTGAAGTATTTTTTGTAAAATTTGTAGGGTATCCCATCAGGCCCTAGGCATTTCCTACATGATGCACCGCGTACTGTGTCCCAGAGCTCCTCATGTGTGATTAGGTTTAGGAGGTTAAAGTCTGGCAGTACACTTTGTATTCTGGAGGTGTGTATAAAATCTTTAATTTTTTGGAGGTCAGTTGTGGTGTCATAATATAGTTTGGTGTAGTAACGGTGTACTTCCATCTTGACCTCTGCTGGGCCAGTTGCCATGGTGCCGTCATCTTTTCAGAACTGTGTGAATGCGGGATGGTTGCTGAGGTAGTGAATTGGTGGAATAAATACGTCAAGAAGGTTTTGCCTTCTTTTATGATCTTACCTTTTCTTGATACTTTGATTTTGTGCTGGTTTTTGAAAATGAGGGTGTTTAGACAGGTGGATATTTCCGCCTATTTGTGCCCCAAGTTGGGGCTGTAGCTGGACTTTGAATTGTTGAGATCAAGGTGGTCCAGTTCTTCCAAGGTGCACCTGATTGTGGCTGTGTTAGAAGTGTACTTACATGAGGTGAGGTGACGAGTTTTATTTATTAGTTCAGCTTTAAAATTTGCCCTGGTTTCAATGGGGCCAATACAAATGGGGTTGTGAATTCTGGGTTTGTGGCTTCATGGTTGACCCAGTCAAATATTTTTGGGAAATTTTATGTTTTTTGGTTGTAGCTTCCTCCAGGTCGCCGCCTGTGTGGGAGTTCAGGTTGGCGAGAGCTGCACTGAAATGAGTTAGTGGTTGGAGAAATTGATCTTTTTTGTTGCAAAGTTGGAGATGTTCAAACAATGGGTTTTCAGTGTAAGGATGTAGTCAATGTAGCTCATTGAGATAAAAGTTCCCTCATGTATGTTGAAGTGGGTCATGTGAGGAAGGAGTAGTGACCCAGGGGGGAGGTTATCATGTAGGCCAAGGGATGCCTTCATTGCATGGAACTCAATGTGCCCAGTGTGTATCCACTGGGGTTAGGCCATTATTCCATGTTGGGGTTATCCCAGAAGTTAAAGTCGCCCAGTAGGATGGTATATGGTGGGAGAGTGAGTGTTGGGATGGTTTCAAGGAATTGTTTCCACTCAGCTGTGGTGCATGGTGCATAGATGCATGCTATCAAAATTGTGTCCTCTTGGTTTGCAATCGTTGCAACTAGGCTGTGACTGTGCAGATATGAGGAGGAGTTTGTGATTTATAGTTTTTTTTGTTATTTTGGATGACCACCTCACAGTGTGTTGTCCATACCAATAGGGATGGTGAGACCCTGGCTGACCAGGATCCCTCTTCCCCCTGTAGGCAGTAGGTTTCTTTTGATGGCCAAGATATCTACAGAAGGTTTTTGTAGGAAGTCAATTTTGGCTTAGGACGCATGATACCAGGCTCCCACGAAGTTTAGCATCCCTATTGTCACTGAGGTGCCTGGAGCGCCTCTGGAGCGGTTGGGAGGGCCACCTAGCCCACACCCAACGCCCTTTTTGCTTGCCCTGCTTCATGTTTCTGGGCCAGTATATTCTGTGGCATTGTCCAATCCCATACCCTGTGTCAATTTCCTGTGGGTATTGCAGTCTTTAGGATTTGCAGCAGATTATCCCGCTCATAGCTCATGGTGGTCCAGTGCGGTGCGCTGATTTGTTTCTGTGGTTTTAGGGTGTGAATTTGGAGAATTGGGTCCCGCTTTTTCGCCCATAGTGGAGCTGAATTGTTTGCTAAGTTTTCTTGATTGTTACCATATGGTGATTCAGTTGTATTTTTGAGAATTTTTTATTTTGGGCGTACTGCTCTGATTGGGTGGCGCAGATAATTTCCTCCATGTCCTTTTCAGCTTGGGAATTCTGTTCTTATTAGTTGGATCGACTGATTTCCTCTATATCCTCCTGAATTTTGCTAGGATCAATGGAGGAGGCCATGAATGATGCAGCCTTGACTGCTTCCCACTTATGGGCCTTCTGCATCATTTTGCATGCTTTGGTTGTTACTAGGCCTATGAGGAGGTAGTGCCCATTCTCTCCCCATTGGAAGGCATAGTTGGTGTCTGTTATTTTGCTGAATTTTATGTCATCTTCATCTATGGTCTTGTCACAGAAGACTGGGGCCATGATTCCCTCCTTCATGGAGCATGCACTTTCCTTGTTCCCCAATGTGGTGCAGTGGTTGCAGATAGGTTGTGCACATTCCAGTGTGATGTGGAATGGCTTTGACACCCTCCCATCTGGGATCTGAAACTCCACTGTGCATGGGATTCTTGTGAGGTTTACAGCCACCTCAGGAAGTGGCAGGATCATGGCGATTGCCTTTCCTATACACAGGTTCAGCATCAGTTGAGACTGCTTTAATTTGAGTTGTTTAATTTCTCCGTAGTTGGTAAGTCCAGCTTGGAGCTCCCCCTCAATTTGCTTGCAGGAAAGGGTGGTAGGGAGAGAGTTAAAAGAGATGAACAAAGTGTTTGCTTTGTTCCATCTGGTGTGCGCAGTGCGCACAAATCGTTTGCCCTCAAGGAGAGCAACTTTGATGCAAACTTTTGAGGTGACGTCTGCATCTTCTTTGGTCTCAAAGCCCAAATCAATCCAGTCACGTGGGATTGTATGGGTGTTAACATGCATCGCGTAGGGGAAGAGGGAGGCCTGTGACTTGCACACTTTTTCCCATAGAGTTGGAGACTCAACCCCTAGGCAGAGTCAGAGCCCATGCTCTACCTTTGATAGGGGTTAGTTATATTGGATTTCCATGTATTGGTTATGTATCATGGTAAACTCCACAAACCTGGGCAGTACCTAAGTTTGTAGTTTTTTGGTGGCCATGTTTCCCAGTCCCCCTCCAGGGCGTTTATTGCTATTTGCGCAACATTTTGTCCATTGCCTGATATGGCTTTCACCCAGTTTAATTAGGATTTGTGAAGTCGTTCATCTCTCTTGTGTGATTATCAAAAATAATGCTGTTTGAATCTAATTGTAGTAACTAATGTTATCACCACAGAAAAAAAGAACAAAAGGATACATTTGTAAAGAAAAGTTTAGGTTAATTTCTTGTTGA
This sequence comes from Massospora cicadina, assembly GCA_022478985.1. Taxonomy (NCBI): domain Eukaryota; kingdom Fungi; phylum Entomophthoromycota; class Entomophthoromycetes; order Entomophthorales; family Entomophthoraceae; genus Massospora; species Massospora cicadina. Next base: position 78,787 of record JAKSZP010017274.1, read on the forward strand.
TATCCTTTTTAGCACAGATTTTTTCTGTGGGTTTAAAGTTTACCAGAAGATCTTAATTAATTTTAAAATTTGTAGATGGCTATCAATAAAATAAAGAAATCAAATTATATTAATTAAGTATAAAATTATTAACACTCAGCCAAAACCAATTAACTTATCAAAATAACTATAACATTAACCAAGGGTGTTTAGCTGAGTGGGTAAAACTGCTTCCACCCTAGTGCAGGCTTTGAGTTTGAAACCTGTACTGGCTAGAAAACATTCTTGGTGTGGTATATTTGTCACAAGGTCGACTCACCTCAAATAATTTTTTTTGCTATAACATTAAACATTTACCCAAAACCATGGAGCCCATCAAATCAATCAAATCCACCAACCACATAATCATAACCAATTAACTTATTGAATCAACTAATCACTAACTGCTTGCTAAAACCATCAAACTTAATAATCAACCCAAAACCATTAACCACTTGGCAAAACCATTAAACTATCAAATCAACCAAATACTAAATTGCTCAATTGTAAACAATATACTGATTTCCAATAAAAACATATAAATTTTGTTTCTTCTTAAATATAAACCTTCTTTGTTTATTATAAAAATTAAAAGTCTGGCTTTGAGGTGCACACATGGACCCCCTCCCATCCACCTATATCCAAATTTTCTAAGCTCTACATGTTGTAATTTTGTCTGGGCATTGCGCACAAGCACAATACGTAAACACCTGTTTTCTTTATATAGATATAATTAAGTTAAAGTCTTTAATTAAGGGAAAATAATCCTCAATTGATAAATCCTTGTATCTTTTGCTAAACATTTAGCAGTAACCAAAATCAATTGGTTTATTTAGAATGCCCTATTTATTTTTAAACCAAAATTTATAGGAATTTCATGGAATTTATCTTGGGATAAAATTTCCAAGCATTTCCAAGCTGAAATCCATGCTTTCCTGCAATTGGGGATCCAGAAACATTCTGGTTACTTCTTTTAAACAGTATTTGATCAAATAGATCAGGCTTCAACCCCAATATTAAGTGGCTTCTGCCAAATAGGATTCAATTATATAGGTCAGGGGTGGACACCAATATTATAAAGTTGAAATATATTTAGTCAGGGATTATCCTCATAAATAGTCAGTCAAAAATTTTAGATCAGGTTAAAATATAATTATCAGTTTGAGTTGGGTCCTTAATGTGAACCAGAATCCTAACAACGCTCCTTCTAGATTTTGGCATAGGGGGTGGAAGACTGAAGAAATAAACTGTGTTCTTGATTTATCACAGCTCCCTGAGCGAACTCAACAATTAAGTGTTCATTTCCTCATTTATAAATGACTTTGTAAGGTCCTGAACAATTGGTCCTTAATTTGTTATCACGTCCACCAGGTCAATGATGATATAAAAGGACTAAATCACCCAGTCAGAAGGTATGCAGGGGAGCATGTTATCATTAAACCAACTAGTCTCTCTGGTGGTGGTAGCAGCCAGATTTTGGAAGCCAAGTCCTGAAGTTAGATAATCTCACTAGTGATACTTCTCATAGTAACTTCAGGGGCTTTGGGGGAGGTTTGATATAAAATGGCTTGTACTTTAGAGGGCAGATGAGGATTTCTTCCATACAGAGATTGGAAGGGAGACATCTTAATAATCTAAAGAAACTTATTCAACAGGCAAGAAATGCACTAGGTAAAGATTGCTGCCAATGTAGAGGGTCAGTAAATGCCATTTTATGGAGGGTTGAGGTTGATGTACCATTTACATGCTCTGCCATTCTATTGGTTGCAGGATGGTGAGGAGTGGAAAGCACTTGAGTGGACCCCATTAATTTTGTCATGGAACCTGCTGATTAAAGTGAGACTAGGCTTCCAATCTGGGTGTGTAACGAACCAATGGAAAGACTAGAATGCCAATGGCTTAGAAGTTTTTTTTACTAGTAGGAGAAATCCCCTATGATTCTTGTGAGGAAAAAAATTTAAGAACATGCCAAAGGCCCTCATAGTAAACCAGATGGCTGCAATGGGGGCAACTGCGGGTATTGCTGGGGAAACTCCCAAGGGTGGGAGAGTACAGAGGATGAACAATCCTCCTGGTTTTTCAGTTGGCGACCTATGGCTCTTCTTCCATATTTTCTGGTTCAATTTCATTATAATAAGTATTCTGAAAATTATTTAAATTTTGAATTTTTGAAAATGCTGATTGGGTTTGTGAATCAAATTAAAGCAAATCAATTTGACTTTCAGGAGGCCTTGAGCTTCACCTTACACCCATTGAGGTGTTTCACAATGGTATGAGGGTCAGGGACACTGTCAGGATGGTGGATCAATTTTGTAAAATGATTTGAGCTGTATTGACCCTCAGCAAGATGGCCCATATATGGTGCCTGATTATTGCCTTGCGGTTACAAGGATGGCCGTTTCCCACCCCCAAACAGAGAATCATGATTATCAGAGATAGCCTCATTCCACCCAAATTGTGCTAAACCACCAACAGATTGGTGGGGAGAATTAGTTCAAATTCTCCAACTATCTTGAAAAGAGGGAGGCGGACTTGTAGCTTGTCTGCTGTGTGCCAGAGGAGGAGCAGCTTGTGGTGAAGTCTTTGGAAGATCTGAAAGCTATCTGGAAGTGGTGGATTACTGTAGCATGACTGCAGTGTAATATTTGATTATTAAAATCACCTTTTGATGGGCCACCATATTGATGGCTCAGAGGGCCCACTTGATGACCATCGGCCTTAAAACACAAATTGTGGCATACTTTGTTGGGGTAAGCATAAGTATCTTGAAACAAGGCGGAGTCCACAGGATAGATTTTGATAAAATTGATCAGTTTTATATTAAACCTAAGTGTAGATTGAACTGATACCTGCCCCTTTCAGAGGCAGTTGTCCTAAAATCTAGGTGGTAGGGAAATGGGGGTCATGGGTTATCCTAGGAAGGAGAGGCTGACGTGGTCATGAGTAAACACCATGAGCTTGGGGAGTTACCAGCTAGCTTACACACTAGGTTGTAGAAGCTCTGGCAACGTAATTTGGGGATTTACAATGGAGGGACCCTCACTGATACAATCTTGAGTGGATTTGCTTGGATCAAAGGGCAACAGAATTGGATTCCCCTGGAGTCAATTAAGCCAAATTTATATATTTTATAAATTTTTTTGAGACTGACTTCTCAACTTGAACTGGCATTCTGGAACCTAGAATTTAAAATTCTGTGTTCTAAACAGGGTTTCCTGACTCAGGAACCATTTACTGAGTTATAAAGTTAATTTTCTGAATGATCAAGAAAGTGAGGGATGGTAGGTGGGAGGCTGAGGGAGGGTGGTGCTGCTTGTGGCCTCCGGCCTATTTACCTCTATGCAAACCTCTTTTATCTTGTCAACAAGAGAAGAATCAGCTAAAGGGGATGCTTTAAGGGTTCTTTGGGGCCAATACTGTTACCCAATGTTCATCAACAACATGTTCCAAGTCCCCCAGTTGATCCAAGGGCTCCATAGGGGTATTAGGTCACTTCTTCTTTTTATAAGGAAACTTGTCCTGATCCAACCCAAGAGGTTAATTCTCCAAACTTAAAATTTGGTCAATTCATTCACTAGCAATGATAAAAAATTCTGGCCATTATCAGAGAGAATTATATGAAGGAACCCATGTTGGGTGATAGTTCAATTATATAGGAAATTAGAGGTAGATTTTACCAAAGAAAAGGGTAGGGATATAGCGTCAATCCACTTGGTTAAATGATCAACAGCCAGAATTAGGAATCAAAGGGCATTAGATGCTCGAGAGAGTGAACCTACAATCTCAATACTTATAATATGGAAGGGTTCAAGGGTAGAAACACTGGATGTAGAGGTCAGGGCTTAGGTCTGGCTTAACTTTTACATACCAGAAAAAACTATAAACATCTTATTTTGGGACGTGCATCTCTTCCTAATACGTTAGGTTTTGAGCTACTGGCGAGTTTTCCAATTTCTTCTGTGGTTAACTTGCAGATGTCACTCTAATATAAAGTCTGTGCAATCTGAAAGTCAAATGTAGGGTAACAATTTTTGTGACATGAATTTGTACAGGTTACATTTTTATTCTGGATAATTTCTGACCTTTTTTCTATTTTTTGAATAGTTGTGGAACTATTGCCCATAAATGCAGTTTGTTAAAAAATCATAGAATTTATATTTCATCAGATTTGGTTAAAGATAATATGGGTAATTTGGATATACAATCCAAATTTTTATGTATGGGTCATGTATGGATGAATAATAGAAAAAATTGTGGTTTTGATGTTTCAAAGCCCATCAGGATAATCTCCCTTAAGGATCCTTCATTTGTTGAATCCAAAATAACAAAGCATGATTGGTGATTATGTTAAAATGATTTCTCATATAAATAAGGTCAGAAATATCTAATACCCAGTAGTACCGCCAAACACTCTCACTATGTAGCGCTATATTTTTGTTCAGCTTTTGGCAGGGTTTTGGTATAATAAGCAGTGGGATGATCCGTTAAGGTTGTGTCATGCTGGGATAATATAGCTCCAATAGCTATATTGATAGCATAGGTGAAGAGTAAAAATGGTTTGTTTAAATTAGGATTCACAAGTATAAGAGAGTGATAGAAAGCTACGCCTAATAGGTCAAAGGCCTGCTTTCTGGGAGGCGACATATAATGTTTAGACTGGAATTCCAGTCATGATGCAAAAGCACCCAAAAGGCGAGCCAGAATTCCAGAGACATTGCCGCTAAAACAACTTTATATATGGAAAGGTGAGTGACAAGTGAGGACTGGCAAACCGCAAGTGTAAAAAGGAACCCCACAAGAAACCAGCCTGTTGTGGCTCCAGGCCCAGTGGGCCTAGGAGTGGGGAGTTGCAAGGTCGGATCAGGTAGTTTGGAGATCCTGTACAGAAACTGGTTATGATACCTTGGGTGAGGGGAAAATTCTTGCCTGGAATAGGAATAGTTTATCCCACAGGATCCAATATCTTGTTGGTGAATGGCATCTTCAATTGGGAATAGTTCCACAAGATTCTTCACATGATAAGCCCAATTGACTATGGTAGGAGCTAGAGTTACTAGCATGACTGGGATTGCCTAGTTGATGGGAGGCTTATGTGGCCACCTTGGAGGAGTTGTAGGGGGTTGTCAAAGAAAAGTTAAAAACTAAAACTAAATAAATTTGAGCACGGGAAGGATTTATACATTTTAAGATAAGAAATATGACTGTCAATTTCCTCAGTGTGTTGAAACTGCTTAAATAGGTAATTGATTTGAGAAATTGCTTAGAAAAGCACAGGATTGGAGCTTTCAAGATTTGATCTAACCCAGCAAGCTTTGAGCGAGGGGGAGGGGAAGAAAATAGACTTAAATTGTACCAACTTTGAAAGAGTCATTGGGTTGCGTCGCTGTTAGTTTGTCCATGGATGCCAAGATTACAGTTTTACCAAGGTTCAATGGTTAGTGAGATGGCAACTTGCCTGATGGGCAATGGGAACTTCACAAGGCCACCTTATGTAGGGTCGGTACCAAGAGGTCAGAAAGAAGTATGGGGTGCCCAACCATCCTCCACCTGGTCGCTTTGGCATCCATTCAACTAAGGGGGATTCATCAAACAAGGATCTTGATATTTGTGGGGAGGGTTCTGAGCTGGGGGCAATTTTTGATAATGGCCTAAAGCCATCGGCAAGTTCTACCAAAGATTTGACATTAAACACATTCTTTTTAGAAGGTACAAGCAAATTGGGGTTTTTCTCCCAATTTTTAAGGGTGGGTTTCAAACCATCAACAATAATCTCAATGGGCTGATGCCAATGGCGAGCTTAGCTGAGGATTTAACACTTGACACTACTTTAACCAAGCTTACGCGCCTGTTGAGCTTTGTTGACGAGGGTTTAAGGCTCTTGGACGTTAATTTCAAGGGCTTGTCCCATTGACTTCATGAGGACCTTTTGCACCATGGGGATGCCACTTTCTAATATCTCAGCGAAAAATTCCCTCAATTTACCATAATAATTCTGCAGAAGTAAGTGCAGTGACAGGTGGCGGGATCTTCAAAGGGAGAACTGTTACCCATCAGCTCGTCTACCACATGGATGAGGTCTCCCTGTGAGATAGGAGGGGCAGCTGCCCTTCTCAAACTCTTTTTTGTAGGGAACAGAAATTTCACCTGGTCCAAGCATAGGGGATGCTCCCCAGGACTCACACCTGTTGTTGCTCTTTTTTCATCTAGAGGATAACCTTTTCTTCAAAAATACACTAGAGCTCAGATGTATCAGCAAAGTGTGGAATAAACTGGTTGTAATATCCCACCATCCCTAAAAAGACCTGTAATTAACATAGGGATCTAGGGGGACATTTTAGAATTGGCTATAGCTTTTTTATCCATCAGGGATATTCTGGAATTACTTACCTTATAGCCCAAAAATACATTTAACTTTGAAAAAAAGAACATTGACGGCTTTAGCTTTAGAGAAGATTGGCATGATTGCTGGAAAACAACCCTTAAGTGTGTCAGGTGATTGGTAAAAGCTTTCAAAAATGGTGATATCATTGAGTTAAACTAACATGCAAGAGCGTTTTGAATCTCCTAGTAAGCCATTCATGGCTCTTTGAGAGTGACAGGTGCGTTGCAAATTATGTGGCTTTCACGTAGGCTCAAATAACCCTCCACTATTAATATGGGCGCATTTTTCACGGTTTTCAAGGGGACAAAACGATTTCCCAGTACCCACTGGTGATATCCATTGCCAAATAATAATGGGATAACATCATTAATTCTAAAGAGTCATCTAAACAAGATAAATGATAACTATCTTTTTGGGTGATGATGTTTAGTTGGTGATAATATATAACCACTCAGTGCCTGTCATTCTTTTTAAAATAATAAAAGAGGAGAAGCTCATGGGATTTTGGATGGTACAATTAACCCAGCTTGTAACAGTTGCTTTAGTTCTAGAGTTAATTAGTCTACCTCAACTTTAGACTTTTGGTAGGCTTGAGATTTGAATGTAAGGTGATCCTCAGTTTTGGCTTGTTCAATTACTTCCAACATTTTTATATTCACCAAGTCCCAATGAGAAAATATCGCTACATTTCTCAAGTAATAGCTCCTACATTCTGGCGTTCATTAGGGTGAGGTTGTCTCCAAATTTACTTTCAACCAGAGTTATTGTGGGTTGGGGATCAAACCATAAATCTTGTAGGGAAGTGAAACTGTTCACTTTGGCGATATTCTAATAGGACATAGTTTTCATAAGAGATGTGGGGATATTGAGGAACTCGGAGGCTTGATTCATTAGATCTTTTTAAAATGAAGATAAATTTCTCGTAGATGGGGCCTAAAATTCCAGGACAAGTCAACGCTTCTTTGATATACAGGAGTGTTGTAAGATGTGGCACCAAGCTATAAGGTAGAGCTAGACGTCAGTAATGGTTTTGAAGGCCAATAAAGGAGCAGAGATAGCTTCATACAGCTTAAGGCGTTTTCAAGCAACCAGAGTCTGGGCCTCAAGATAAAACCTTTGTGTGAACTCAGTAAAGGATTTTCACCAGTTATTTGGTTCCCATAAATGCCTGTTTCTGATTGGCTAGGGTTAAGTTGCTACCAAATTCCCAAATAAGATCATCTTTGGCCTTGTACCAGGTGCAAATGGTCATTGTTTGGGGAACAAATATATCCTGTTCTAGTCAGCTAAGGCAGTTATTCAAATGTGTAGGGATCCAGCTTATTGACGCTCACTAGTGCTTACACCGCTGGATCCCACAAAGGTTTTTAATAAAATAATTAGAAAATAAGCACTAATATTAACTTGGTTTTAATAAGGTTTTATTAGAAGCGTGAAGTAAAAAAGGAAAAAAATGAACCCCTCAATATCTGACCAATCCATATTTTACTGTATCAAATATTGGAGGGAATTCAATAGCAAGTTCAGTATAGCTTGTTACCATCCAAATTAGAAAAATTTGAAAAAGCAGTCTATTGAAGCTCAGGATACTTGCTTCACCTTGGCTGTACAATGGATGGTGAACTAATGGCTGGCATTATATACCTGTGCAGTAACAATTTAATGAGCTTCAGACAATCCCATCAGAGGAAAATTTATTTTACTTGGGAGACCCCTGCCACGACTATAAAAGGGGGGGGGTCCCCACGTAGGTATGTGAAGGGACCTGGTGGTGACTGGAGGAGTACCATTCAATGGATGCCCCAAAGTCCGCGGCGTGGTTGGAGAAATCTGACTGCTCAATTTTATGGTTGCTGCCAGAGTATTATTCAAAAGGTTACCCCAATTTTTTGGAAATCTACCAAGAATTGACCAGGGTCTTTTGGTCGAGAAAATCATTTTTTTAATTTTATACTCACTCATAGGATCATTGCATAATCATAAATGGCTGACATTTCCCAGTTTTGGATGATTTTGACCCAATACATTCTTCCTTTAAAGCTGAGAGGGCAAATGTCTGACTAAATGTCTGAGCCATTGATGATTAGTAGTTTCCTCCATTGTACTTTTGTAGAGGTACAAGAAGGAGAAGTTATTCCTTTCCCCCAGGATATACTTATCCTTAAAGGTATTAATCGTGGTAATGGGAGGGGTTAATGACCAAACATTATGAATTGACATTGATGCGTTCCTTCTGATGAAGAGGAAACAGTATCCTCTGAATATTCTTTACTTGGAGGGTATTTATGCGTCCTCAAAGGTTGTTTAAATCGTTGACAACTGAATCTACTCACTCTTGTGTGGCCCAAAGTGCCATTTTGGTGGCAAAGAGTTGGGGTCAACTGTTTTACTTTAGTTTGTAAACTGGTCATAGCGTCTTTAAGCTTGAGTTGATAGTGATTGGCAGCAAGCACTTGCTGTTAAAATCCTCTAACTAAAATGGGTAGGGTAGTCAAACTTTTATTTATTTGGGGAAGGTTGACCAGGGGATGTGCACTTCTGATATTGTGAGGATAAAATAATCAAGTGTAAAAATTAAAGACACCCCAATAGTATAAAGCCCCTCTTGGTGTCTCCAGGACCACCAAGTTTAGGACAGTAGGGGGGTTTGTGCTGGCTTATCCTTGGATGCAGCATGAGTGAAAGAAAAATTAACCTTTAGGAACCATATGATAACCATGTATTGATTGTCCTTCTGTTATGTGGGGTCATGTTTCCAAACAACCATTATTGGAAATGTTCTAATATATGGTAGTGAAAACAATTGATGGCTTCTTGGATTGTAGGAGTTGCTCCTGTAAACGAATCCAGTACTATCATATGGATTGTCCATAGTGCTATTGATACTATTAACAAATAGAGTTCTGGAAGGATAGGTAACTCCATGTTTAGAGCGAACATGTTCCTAGATAGACTGAATGATTGTTCACTGTCTTGGCGGAATAGACGCATGTCCTCTTTCCATATTGCTACTGATGTTGAACATTGTTATAAACGGTGAACTAGACTTCCATATTGACCACATATTGTACATGAAGAATGGGCTGCATTTGATCATTCTGCTGTGCGGTATACTCTCCTCATGCATCTCCACACATGTGCTCTTGTCCTAAGTTGAAGTAGTGAGTAATGTGTATATCTCCAGACTCTTCTTTGGGTCTCCAGGTTATATGGTATATCCATATGATCCAGGCAATCAATCCTGGCTATAGTACTCGGATTTCTGCATATTGTGTTATCTGTGACTATTTGGCCATTGATTTCCTGTTTGTGAGTTAGCCTTGGGAGTCCTCTGTGACTGATCTGACCAAATATGTGAATTTTACTCTGCTCTTCTCATGTCTAGAAGCATTCGTTTGAAATGTGCAGGAGTGCTATGTGGTCCTGCAGCTGTAGGATAAGATGACAGATACTTGATAAATGTGTTTGGGTAAGCTGGGTTTTTTAATCGGAGTGCTCATGTAAAATTATATCTTGCTGTTCTGGCCCAATGTATATCTGGAAGATCTGTTCTAGTCACCTGAGCTATCCAGGATCCTAGTATATGGGTCGCTTGCTGTACATAGTTAGTTAGCCCCATACCTCCGTTCCTCCTAGAGACAAATAGGGGTTTAAGGAGTACAGGGGGGTTGTGGTTGGAACAAAGCCATCCCTGTATTAAGGCGTTAAATTGTATTAAAAAAGGCCGGCAAGAAAGCTATTGCATGAGCCATAAACCATATGATTGATAGTATCATGAAGTTGGCTACCGTGACCCTTAGTTAGACACATTGTTGTCCATGTAAGGATGCAATGTGTCTTGTTATTTTATCTAAAAGTTGATTTCCATCATGGAGTTGGCGTAACCTCCTGCTTCCAACCATACCCCCAAGTGATGGACAGGTCCAGGTGCCAGCTTGGTGGTGAAGGTAAGTTTCATTGGGGTTATTGCTGATCTTCACCTCCTATGTCCGGTGAGGAGCCTTGATGTTGTATTGGTTTGTTGACCCAGGGTAGATGGTGTCCAATGGGTCTGATGTTTCCTCAGGAGTATGATTTCCATTTTCTCAGTGTTAAGTGATGCGTTGCTTATGACTAGAGATTCTTGTATTATCTTCTCAATTCTGCGAGCATCCTGGTTGTTGTATATACCCACCATGCAGTCGTCAGTGAAAGCTATCATTTTGACTGGTGGTTGGCCCTTGACATTGTTTCCATTGAGAAGTGTTTTTGTATTCTGGATTAAAGGATCCAGACTAAAATTGTATAGTAGAGGGCTTAGTGGGTCCCTTTGTTTGAGTCCTCTCTGTGGAAAAACTTGGTTAGTTAAGAAACCTTCTCCACGCACAGCCATGGTGGCTGACTCTGTGAACAACATCACCCAGTTTATGAACCTATTTGGGAGTTTAAATTTTTGAAGGCAGACCCTGAGATAGGTCCAGTTCACCCTGTCGTTTGCCTTCTGTTGATCAAAAGACAAGCGTTTCAGAGGTTTCAGACTAGCAGACATTTGCAACTGCGTAGATATTGACCCATATGGATCTTCTTGGGACAAATCCATATTGTGATGGGGATACCACATCAGTTGCAATTTCTCCTAGTCGTTTGGCCATTTTTTTGTGAGATTTTAGTATTAATGTTGGTTAGGGAGATTGGGCGCCAATTGGATAGGTTTAGTTCATCTCCTTTTTAGAAGAAAGTGACAGTGTAAGCTTCTTTGCCACTAGGTAGGAGGCATGTTTACATAATGCACTTGTTCATGGAAGCTAAAAGAATATTAGATATGTTAGTAAAATATTTTATATAAGGGGAGGATACCCCAGCGGTAGAATAGGGACCTCTACTGCTACCTCCCCGAGTTTGATCCCAGTAGTGAACTTTGGGTAGGGGACGATTATGACTGTGTTGGCATTGCGCACCAATGCCCCAAACTGAGATAGCGAATAGCAAAGGCGGTCCATGGAGTTCCTGGACTATCATACGCCGCACATGGAGGTTTTCCAGGTTTTGTCCTCCTTTCCCATTTTCTTCATTTCCCCTCATTGGTGCGGTATCATCCCCAGGTCAGCCCACCTCAAATAAAATTTAATTTTAAAAATATCTTATATAAAATCATAGGGGAATTCCATCAGGTCCAGGGCATTTCCCTCTTGGTGCACCGCGTACTACTTCACATAATTCCTTGTGTAATATTAGGTTGATTAAATTGTTGTTTTGAGCTGCAGTGTCAATATATGCACTTGCAAGGAATTTTTTTGATTTTTACTGGTTCAACCAATTTGGATTTATATAAATTTCTATAAAACCTGTATACTTCAGTCATGACTTCTTTGGGTGTTTCTGCTATGGATTTTTCCAGTCGTCAGACCTGTGTGCAGGCTATCATATTTTTTTGGGCGTGAAACTGATGGAAAATAGCTTGAGCAACTTTTTCTGTCTTTTATGTTTTTTTGCTCTATATTGAACCCCAACATGGTGTTGGTGTTTGCATATCAGGGTGTTTAGCCGAGCAGAAATCTCTGCCCATTTGCATCCCCATCCAGGACTATATTCTGTACATGGGACATTATTTTCCAAGGTGATTAATTTCTGCTAAGGTGTGCTTGATAATAGCTGAATCTGCCCTGTATCTTCTTGATGTTGTGTGTTTAATCTGTTGGGTTGTTGATTATTTTGGAATTTTCCAGGTGGTTGATGGGTCTGAACAGAGAGGTGTTTAAAATCCCGAGTTGTGGATATTTCCTTGATCAAGGATTGAAATTCTGAGTTGGCTAAACTTTCTGGGCGTATTCTGCACCGCCTGTGTGCTTGGGTAGTTGTTTCCGCTGGTGTGTAGGAAACTGAAACTAGCCAATGGTCAAAGAACTTGGTTTTTGTAGTTTTGAATTTATGAATTTGGTGTTGTAAAATTAATGGTGTGAGTATTAGGTCTATCCATGACATAGAGATAAGTGCACCGTTGTGTAAATGTGGGCGTGTCATGTTTTGTAGGAGGGGTGACCTTTTAGGTAGTGGATCATATAGTCCCAGGGTGGCCTTTAGCATGCGAAGTTCCACTTGCCCTTGTGATGCCTCCATTGTGTGTGGCCATTGGACAGCATCTGGGTTAATCCAGCAGTTCATGTCTCCCATGACAAAAGTGTTTGCTGGAAGATGGAGTTGTGTTAGAGCTATTAAAAACTCTCATTGGTCCAGTGCACAGTTTGGTGCATACACACTGGCTATTGTGTGCACTTCTTTATGCCATGAGAAGGTAATGGCTAGTATGTGGCCATCCAAGAATAAATTTTTATCAATGAATTTAATGTTTTGGTTCATGTGTACTATCATCCCACAGTGTTGCAACCAAAACAATATTGTTGAGAGGAGCATGTTTCCTATGCCTCCTCTTTTCCCTGTAGACAGTGGGTTTCCTGCACCACTAGGATATCCACAGGTGGGTTTCGCAGGAGACTCAACTTTTTGGCCTAGGATGTTAAGGCCTTGAGTCCCACTATGTTCAGCATCCCTATCTCTATTGAGACGCCCAATGCGCCTCAGGAGCGGTTAGCAGGGCCCCCTGGCCCTACTCCCTCACTCTCATTACTCTCCATTGCACCTCTGCTGTGGAGAGTATAACTATGATTAGGAGTTGGGGTGTATTCCGCCCCTTTCATTACCACTGTTTTTGCTCCTCTTTTGTCTTTGTTGGTTTTCAATTTATCATTGCAGTGCACTTGTGTGCTCTTATTGTCCACATTTTATCCTGCACTTTCCATTGTTGATTTTCACTCCTGATTGGGTTGTGCTCTACAATTTTGGGGAGGGGGTGTACTGAACCCCTGTTTTGCCACATTTATTTCTGAATCAGGTTCCGCTGAATCCATTTTGTTTGGATTTGGTTTTTTTGTTTTCTGCAGGATTTGATTGGAACATTGTTTCAAGTTCATCCATGTCTTTCTGGATCTGTTCTGGCAAGATGGATGATTCTGCCAATGCCTTTGCCTTGGCCGCGGCCAGCTTATGAGCTTGTTTGGCCATTTTTCATTCTTTTGGGGAAATTGAGTCAAGTATTTTATATTGCCTGTGTTCTCCCCAGTTGAATGATTGTGTGGTATCTGTGATTTTGGCGTACTCTGAGTCATCTTTGCCCATTTCTTCCTCACAGAATTCCACTTCTCATAGGCCTTCTTTTATGGGACAAGCATGAAATTTGTGCTTAAAGGCCTGCAGTGGTTGCATATGGGGGGCGTGCTCTCCACTGTTGCGCGGAATAGTTGGGATTTTTTCCCATAAATAGTAAAAGATGTGATGTGGGGGATTTTTGTGATATCCTCCTCTATCTCCTGGTTTTGAGAAATGTTTGTGATTGCCTTCCCAGTGCTAAGGGTTGGCATCAGCTTAAATCTTTGTATCTCATATTGTTTAATTTCTCCATAGGCTTACAAGCCTTCCTGGAGAATTCATTCAACTACTGTGCATGTCAGTGTATTCAGAAGGTAGCCAAAAATTATGAAAATGTCTTTACATTCTGTCCAACGTGTGCGTTTGGTTGATACTAATTGCTGACCATTAGGAAGATCGAGTACTACTCTGACCTTTGCTGCTTCATTTGCTTCTTCCGCTGTTTCAAACCCAAGATCTGCTCACCATTTGTGGATAGTATGGGTTGTTAAGTACACTGCATGTGGGAAAAATTCAAGTTGGACTTCGCCAAACTTTTCCCACATTGTCATTGTCTCTACTCCCAAGAATACTCATATCCTATGTTCCACCAACAACAGTGGTTGTGAGTGGTATACTTCCATGTACTGCAGTATTTTACTAAAAAATTCACAAAGCCTGTGGGGTGCGCCACCTGAGGTTTTTTGTTTTTTATAGATACTTTTGTCTGTTACTGTGCGCTTGGTACCTTTGGGCGGTGCAGATCCAGCTCTGCTCCCCTTTACCACGCTTTCCCAATTCTTTACTTTATTACTTGTGCTCATCTTACCTGGTTTTGATTATCAAATTGTACTGTTTGAATTGAATCTTATTATTAAAAGTGATAGTAATCGGAAAGAAAAGCTCAGGGTAATCAAATTTTGTTAATTATAGGAATGATTTTGCTGGGAACTCAGGGTGACCTGGAAAGGAGCACAAACTTTGTTAAGACAAAAAGGGGAAAGTATTCCACCCATTTGATTGAGGTCAGGCAACTGAAGGCCCAGGAATAGAGAAGTCAAACAATACTTTAATATAACAAATTAAAGTATCCAATTAAGGTAAAAAACCTTAATTGGTTAATACTTGATTCTCTTGCTGAATACTTAGCTTTATCCAAAATATTTTAGTAAAATAGAGCATCCTATTTATTTTCTTTCAAAATGATTTATATATGGATTTCATGGAAGTATTCTAAGGGTAAATCTTCAAGCGCTTTTAAGCCAAGGTTTTTACTAACCTGAAGTTGGGGATTCTAGGAAATTTTAGTTGCTTCTGTTAAACAGTATTTAATCACATAGATCAAGTTTAAACTCCATATTGGGAGGCTTCTGCCAAACAGGATTTAATCATAAAGTTTGGGGTTAGACTCCAATAATAGAAGGCTTTGATAAATTTTGTTAGGGATCATCCACAAAAATAGTTTAGTCAAAAATTTTAGAAAAGTTTCAAATCGTGTCATCAGTTTGACTAAATTCTTAATTCACAAAGAATAATGACAGACCTCTCCACTAGTTTCAGCAATTAGCCCAATATTGAACCCTGACTACAGTCAAGAGAACTGTTACACCAAAATAAGTGGAGCTAACTATAGGGGGGCTCTGAGCTAGCCAAGTGAAAACATCTATCATACAAATGGAGAAAAATATCAATCAAGAAAACTATTTTAGTGATTGGCTAAGAAGCATAACTTAATGGATAATACCTCTCAATAAGAAGTACGTCATTTACAGCCTGAAAGCCTAGAGCTTTGGGCCACCTTTCAATTTACCTTACCATTTGTTGACCATAATCAGTATCATCTCCAATGTGAGAACCTTAACGAGCGTATTCAACAACTATTGAATGGCATCTACTCTGTGGGAGGCTACTCCAGTCGCTCCTGAGTCTCTTTGGTGCCTTCCACGATGTGAGATTTATATACCTTAGTCCTACTACTCTCAGGTATATAGACTATGGGTAATGAACAATATCTCCAATTCTTGTCCATCCAGCCATACACCACATCCTACAAATAGTTGGGTTGCATCACCATGAAGTAGCGCAACAACTAGGGCTCACTCAAACCCACACTCCAATTTTTGGTGATTTCCATAATTCTGTCTCCTACTTTGTTCACAACATTTTAGGGGCTATTACCAATAACTATCAGCTGATCAATGAGGTTTGTAATTAACCCACTATGTTTGATAGTAGAATTTTGGGTTACCTTGATGACAAGCTTCATCTAAAACTTCAGCTCCTTGAGTCCACCTAAGACAACACCTCAAACATATTTCAGCACTTGTGCAGACACTCCAGCAGCACTACGAGGAGTTAGCCTATCATGATGTCGCCTCCTGAATTGAAGGACCTGAATGGCTGCAGGACCAGAAGGTCTAGAAGGCACTGCAGGGTTAGAAAGGCCTTAAGGTCCCCATGGAACTCAAGAATCTTTCAGTCCCAAAGTTCCTACTCCTGGTGATTCTAACAAATCCTGGAAACAAGATTTTCTAACAGAGCTCGCTGATTCACAGGATCAAACAATAAATGTGGCTCAAAGATGCAGGCTCCAGGTAGATGGCGTCCCTAAGAATCATTAAGGTCAATTGATGCCTTGTCAGATGAGATGGAAAATTTCAGAGCATTTGCCAAGCTCACCAATAACTACATCACCCCGCTTAAACAACCTTGTTGTGAGTTTGAATCTTGCAAGAGCAACTTTGAGAGTCAGCTGCTGCTCCAGTGTACTAAAATTCAAGCTCTAAATTAGCAAGTTGCCCTTAAAGCCTTAATTTCCTCTCTGAACCAAAATTGAGCTTTTGGGAGGAACTAGAAAGATTAAGATGAAGATTAGATCAATAAGCCCCTCATGACTATATAGAAACTAAAATTTCTGAGCTGGCTTCAGTTCCTGCCATCAGCACTCTTTCCACTTCTATTGTGACTGACTTTCAGCCTAGTATCAAAGAGAAATTCACTCTGGGATAAGAAAGTATTGTCACCTTCTTGTATAATCATGAGAGCTTGATGTAGGAGGCTACTGACCATCAGAAGATGAAGCACATTCACTCCTGAATGAATAGTACCACCCAGGAAATCATGACTGCCCATTTAAAGGAGTGTCATACTTGGAAACAAGTTTGTATGACCCTAATCCAGGAGTTCAGAAGCAAACCAGAACTTGGACAGTCAGAAGCAGGCATTAATGGCCATTTGGTTGAAAAATAGAAGGTCTGTGGATTTCACCAGCTGATTCTATTCCCAAGAACAGCCATTGATAACAACTAATTACATTACATTGGATGACGCCATAACTGCAGTTCTCTCTACGTTAGATCTTATATGGAGGTCCAAAAGCAAATGATTGGCCAGAAGAACAGCTACATCTGTATCTTTAAATTTAAAGAATCCCTTAATTAAATTCCTGCATCTACTCTACATCCCAAGACCTCTGAATCCATTTCTCCCAGATGTCCTCAAATCCACGCTGTCAAGAACTAGAAGAACTTCAGAACTCAATGCTCCAGCTGCAATGGATTCCATCATAGTGCAAAGACCTGTTGGAATAAACTTACCAAGGAGGTGAGAAAAGGGCAGTCAGAATGAAGTGCTTCATCCTTCATGCTGACATCCCGGTACCACCTCAAATATGTTTATTGACCTCTAATAAGTATAATGCGGTCATACCAGAAGAAGATGTTTTGTACTAGCAATAATATAATTCTTATACTTCTTATTCTTCTTCTGATTATCTCCTATGTTACTCGCGCTACCGCTCAGTTTTTAGTTTAATTACCCTCCTCACAGTTTGAGTCCATAAGATCTATGTCCACGCCATTGTTTTTTGTAATTCCCCAAGGGGTTTCATCTAAATCAATAAAGCGCATCAAAGGAACACAACAACTTGCCACACTACATGGAATATGGACAGCCAGATTCAATGCACTTGGTCCATTGGGGCCTATTCCTCGCTGACCATTTATCTGGAAAGCCTTTAATGAATAAGTCAACCATTGAATTAGACAACCTGAGTTAAGGCCTACTCCGCAGGACCCAGTTTCTCTGGGACTATTTCTTCATTATGCACTATGATTAAGGATTCTATCCCTTTAGAGGCATAGGGTCCAATTAATATTTGAAAATCCATTTGGCGCTAAGATGGGGGTAAAGCTCAGGCTTGCCTGTTGGAAAGCAAAAGTCATATCAACAGGCTCAAATATCATTTAAGTAGTTCTTGAGTATGGATACCCCCTCCTGAGGTAGAAGGCCAAGAGGGCATGCAAATTTACTCGCCCAAACAGGATAAAATCTGCTAAAGTCCCAGAACATTGTCAATACCTTGGTACATATCAATATTACCTTGGGACAATTGGTGGAGATATAGGGCTTGTATAACTCATCCATCAAGGAGGTCCTGGCCTGAACAGAAATTTTAGATCCTGCCTATGCTGGATCCATATTAGTGCTGCTGGACAACCTCACTCACAAATCTAGAACAGTGGGGCATAATAATCTAGACGCTTACATTCACCTCTCTGTAGAGGCTGTTAGAATCTGAGGATTGCTTGCTTGATAATTAGATTCCAGAACGCTTAATCGAGACAAAGTTTGGCCAAATGATCCTCAATTTTGCCAGTGGCTTATGTTATTTGGACCATTTGGAAACTCAATAGGCGTATTAAAATAGCCCCGCTCTTCTAGTCAGTTTTGGGCTTTATTTTCCCTTCATAATCAGGAACTTCTTCTGAGGCAGGTATAATTACAATCTGTGGATTTGGCACTTCCAGATTTAACACTTCTCTAAAAGAAATTCTGACAAAAAACTAGGAAAGAGATGAAATAAAAAATCTTTATTAAATATTATTTGATAATTAATCATTAGGCCAGGCGCCGGTATTTATACCTCTAGGGCATCTCCTGGCCACATTTGAGCGCATAATTTCAACAGATTATATTCCATCTCAGTTCAGCCCTTGAAATGATATCACTGGAACCTATTTCTAGGTTTATTGGTGGTAAAATATTCTCAAAATCGGGAGGATAGCAGGGCAAAAAACGCAATAAGAACATGCAAAATTATCCTAGGATCCTCTTGATTTTTGTCTCGTCATACTGCTGACAAAATACATCTTCTGTGAAATTTTTACATCAATTAAAGTATATGAAGTACCCCTAATAATGATGTCACCAGGCCTCTCTCAATAGCACTAGGTACTCCCATTTGAATGATCCATGTGTAAGTGCAATCATGCTGATTACAAAGATTGGCATAAAATTTTGCCCTAGGGCCGGAAATTGGTTACATTTTAACGTCTATCTGTCCATAGGACTTTTAGACGTTATCCTATGGTCGATTTTTAAATAATTTCTTATGTTGGATAATATATTGATCACGAATAATTGGGACTAATTGCCAAGTTTTGGGTGCAACAATCAGCCTGAATCTGCAAGCGTATTCAGCCTGAGCTTTTGATAGTATATAGGATTGGATTGACATTAATAGGATTGGACCAAGCCGTGTAGTTGCAATAGGCTTTAAGGTAGGAATTAGAGTAATAGCTTGAGCATTGGAAGGATAATCAGCTGAATCAGTTGGTTGTCAAAGGGTTTATTTTTGGGTCAACCACCATAATCTGACAGAAGCCATTGATGAAATCTGTAGCTTTGGAGGTCTTAGAGATTTTGGGTTATAAATACCCCCATTGGTAGCTTTAGTCAAAAACTCCATTAGGCAGGAGCTCTCCAGCAAACAACAGAACCAAGTTAAAAAATACTGGAAGAATACTCAGACTTCTTATATTTTTCTTCCACTCAATCTCACTTTGAGCAAAATTTATTAAAAAAAGCGTTTTAATTACCACTGACAACTGGACATGACCATTTTCCAAAATATGTATGCGGATCCACCGCCTGCTGCTCCAATGTGGGGTAGCATTGCTCCACTACCTAGCGTTTTCCACCCTGTGGGCAAACGCATTTGCACAGGGTCAAATAGCCCACCATCTTTTTCAGGCCGTTTTGTCCCCCCATGAGACTTAGCACCCCACCTGGCGCGCATCCACCCTTCTCACTGTCATGGAAATGGCAGAAGAAGTTTAGACCGGCCTGCCAGTCAGGATGCATAATCACCCAAAAAGCAAGCCAAAATGCCAGAGGCATTGCTGACCAAACGACGTTATATGGAGCTGGGCATTATGAAATGATAAATTGTTGGTGTAGCACAACAGTGATTATGAACCCAACGACAAACCACAATGTGCCCATCCCCAACCCAGGGGGCCTTGCTGCAGGGGGTGGGATCACAGAAATAGTTTCAATGAGTTTATTGGCATATGGGGTCATTTCAACTGGGGAGGCAAGGAGATGGATTCTCGCTTGCAGTTGGTGGATATAAGGCAACATGATCCCCATGTACTGTTGCCAGAAGTTCATGATAGCAGGGTTATAGTGCCAAAAGTATCTGACTCGCTGAATCCAATCAATGATGGAGGGGGCCATAGTGACCATAAGTACTGGTAGAGCCCATCTGGTATACAGATTGACAGGCCACCAGGGAAATGCCATCGGGGATGTGGCCAGAAGGAGCAATACAATAAAAAAATTGATTGGTTTTTTTGGGCAAAATTTTATCGAAGGGAAAGGAAGAAAATTGACCATCAATTTTCTCAGTGCAATGCAACTGATTAAATAGTGGTCAATTGGGGTAGTGACAAGCTGGGATCAGGACCCTCAATTTCAACCTAACTAGCTAATTGTTTGGGAATGGGCGGGTTAGTTCCCTGGGAACTGACATCAAAAAATTTGGTGGTGGGCTGAGTCGCTGTCAGTTTGACCTCAAACGTCTGAACCAAGGCTCAGCTACATTTCTGATGGTTGGCGCAATGGCATTTGACCTGATAAGCGGCGGGAATCCCCTAAGGCCACCCCACATAGGGGTGGGTCCATTTGGTTGGGAACAGGTTTGGAACGCCCAACCTGCCCATGCTCAGTCACTGGGCCATTTGTTCAGTCAGTGGCATCGCATTAGCTGCAACACCCAAATTTTCAACAGGGGACTTTGAACCCTTGTCAATGATGTCCAATGCTATAGCCTGCCCGTTGAGGATGATCCTCAATGACTTTGGTAGGGAGGTAATTTTTTGATTGGCATGTTAATTGAATTGAACCCATTGGGCATTCTGGTCAATATCTCAGTCTTCATGCCTTTCCGGCCATTTGAGATCCAAACATCAGGCAGATTGCCACTCAAATTAGTTCCAATAAACTCAATTTAACAATCTCAGTGCAGATTTCACTGATTCCCCGTAACAGTTATGCTGAGGTGAGTGTAGGTACTGGGGGTGGAATCTGAAGCAGAAGAGATGTTATCCAGCACTCATCTACTACATTAGTGAGATCACCCTGAGTAACAAGGGGTACCACCATCCTCTTTGGTGCCTTCTTGCTTGGGAACAGGAAAATGCCCTATCAACACCCAGGAGATGTTCCCCGGGACTTACACTCACCCCCATCCTCTCGCCCTCCTTTGTTCCAACATCTGAGTTTGCCTAAGAGCCAACTAAAGGCGTTTGTTCCCATATGCTAACAAGGCAATTATCAAAGTAGCCACAGCTGCATTAGCACCAGCTGGCTTTATTGATTTCTGCCCATTTAAAGGCTATTTTGATGTTGACTTCCAAACTGAGAAGGATGCTGCAGCAGCGGCCATAAATCCCATATTTTTACAAAAGCACTCTTATTACTACCACCTAAACTCGCCTTCCTTCAGAAACCACATTGGTGGTGTCCATTGCATCCCTCCCATCTCACCTACCACCCCAGCTATTATATGATTAGTTAATGGTGGGGCTTCTGGCATGTGGGACACAGCCCAAACTTGTCTTCGCCATTCCTTCTGGAGCAGAGCGCCTTTCTGCACCTTGTGCCACTGCCACCATAATCCCACACCACCCTGCCATAGCCCAAAAAATCCCCCATGCTTGTATTGCCGCAGCGCCTGAGCATTTCTTTTGGGCTCAGGTGGATTATGGTCACCAAATTTTTCCATTCTGTTTCAGACTCAACTATTATAAAACTTCTGTCCCCAAGCCATTTCCTATGATGTGGCCTCTGAACCATATTTGGCAGATTCCAAATGGGGCATTTTGTTGCCCCATCCCACTCAACATTCTTGTTTGATGATCCAGAGTGAGAAATCAGCCTCCACCAAACCCACCCACATTATCCCACCAAATTTCACCCACACCAATCAGAACCAGGCTTGGACCAACATTCAAGCCCAAGAAGCCCATTTGACTTCTGCCCACCCAAAATCACCATCCACTATTCCTGTGAACCAAAATACATTAGAATTATTAGCTGATATTGATGAATCAGGTAATGTTGTTACCAATGAGGACTCCAGTGAACCTCTCAGCCCATTTAATTATGTTTGGGACAACTTTTACAATTCTGATTTTTGACAAATCCCCATCCCCTAAGAGATTCGCTCCTAGGGACCATCTAGTACTAAAAAAGAGATTCGCTCTTAAACACAATGCCACCCCCTACCAAAGTGACTACCAGCTCGCCTTAGTAGTGGTGGCCTTACCCTATTACCTAAATATATGCAAAGTTGTGGCCCAATCCATTTCTTAATTCTATCATTGGCTGATCATAGTTGAGTTTCCTCCTGATTTCCCCAAAACAGCACAGGAAGAAATCACAAAATTGGCCACTGAAGCCTTTGATGCGGTCATGCATGTGGCCTAATTAGCAGATTTTGAACCATCTGCAAAAATCACCAGACAAAGTATCATTAGATTTTTTCTACATCCAGAAGCCTGAAATTAAGCTAAACACCACATAGCGGAATTTGTTGAAGCTGTCTACCAAGCTGATCTTGAGGAAGGTAACCGAATTTTTGTCCATCTACACCTACCATTCTGATGCTCCAAACCCTGGATATCCGATTTTGTCCATTTCTACAACGAATTCAGTGATTCTGACCAGCTGAATATATCAGTAGAAGTGCCTCCCGACCCCCCCTCACCCTCTGCCATGGTGGGTTAGTGGTATTCCGCTCCCCTCCTGGTTGGAGTTTTATTTGGTTTTTTATTTTGGCTGGTTTTTGGTTTTTAATCCTTTTGATTCTTTCGTTCAGTTCTTTTGCTCATTGAGTATCTGTAATGTATGTACCCTGGTCTGCATACCTTGAAAAAAATTTAAAATTTAAAATACTCAGACCTCTTTTTAACATCTACCTGAAATTTTAGGAAAAATATGCCATTTCACATCACGTTGAGACTGGGGACGCTCAACCCATTCATTCCTGTACCTACCAGAAGAGTAAGGTTAAAGAGGCACAGATGGCTGTTTAGCTCAAGCAGCTACTCAAAGCCATGCTATTGGTGCCTTCCCAAAACCCTTGGGCCTCCCAATTCCTATTGGTTCATAATAAGGATAGAAATCATCATGTAGTGATGGAATATCAAAGACTAAACTTAAATACCCAGACAGTCATATCTTGCCCCAAATTTGATGACTCTCTCCACTTGCTTGCTGTTTCTCAGTATTTCTCTACTATGGATCTCACTATTGGGCACTGGCAAGTAGAGATGGCACATGAAGATCAAACCAAATGTATGCTCATAGCCAATGAGGGGTTATTTGAGCTAACAAGAATGTCCCAAGGCCTTTACAATGCGCCCACCACCTTCCAATACGCCATGGATAGGATACTATGGGACTTTAATGGAGCCAGCTAATGAAAGTGTGACTAGCCTGCCAGTTGGGGTGCATTAGCACCCAGAAAGCAAACCAGAATGCTGGGGGCATAGCCATCCATATGGACTTGTAACATGTGTGGAGAGAAACAATTGCTGGGCGTCAGCTGATGACCACCGTTACCACCATTCCTATCAAGAACCAAGCCGTGGCCACTGCAGTGGCACCAGATTCAGCTGCGGTTAGCTCATTTGGGCCCACGGAGCGCCCCAAATTCACTGTGGTGCCACGAATTGTTAACGCATGGAAAGGTGACAAAAACTCACCAAACATGAAGAAATAATCTACAACAGCAACGGTACATCTTGACGCCAGAGGTCGTCCAAAAGCTGGGACATTTCCAAAAGGTCACTACCTTGATATCTTCACTTGAGGAGAAAGGGCAGCAATGAAGTGATAATTGACACTAGGGCCCAGTCATTGCGCAATTCAGGGAACATGGCACTTGGCAGTGGTAGCTGCTGAAAATAGTAAATTACTAGTTGAAAAATTAAGTTGAAAGGGAAACTTTTTTAGACAAAAGTTTGAAAATTGACTGATAGCCAAACCTTTGAGAAGGTTGTCTTAAGTGCTGAGGGACTTGGGGAATAAATGTGATATAAATGAACTGAGGGTAGCGCAATCCTAATTGATTTTAGCATAATGGGATTTTGCAACTAGTTTGATGCAATTTGATCTCCTGCTGGCCAGCCAACTCTTGATGAAATTTTGCCACTTAATTTCCCCTCCCGGCGTAATTCTACATGGCAGATTGGTGATGCTTCATCCAGCAGGTGACTGGATGTGCTCATGGCAAGGTAACTTAGTGACAATAACTTGGATATCAAATGGATTTTCCACCCTCAAACCAACTAGGGTTAGATTCCCTCTTCCGGTGGAAGGGAAGCACTTTGGTGGGGTTTGAAACACAATCTTACCACAAATGGCTCATCATGCTGCACCTCAATTTACTCAAATTTTCAGCCCCCTCAGTGAAACCAAAAATTATTTCTAGGAAAAGATGCCATCCACTTTCCCTCTGGCGGCGGCCTCTCACCACTGCTACCTCCACGCACACCTTCCTAATCCGCTGAACTACCTTTTGGGTGGTAAATTAAGGGGTAAAGGGGGCAACTTTGAGGGGGTACGCCGTGACCCACTTCTCTTCCACCACATGAGCCAAATCTTTCTGGTTCATGAGAGTGATGGCCACCTTTTTCAAACACTTATTTGCGCGGAATGGGAATTCCATGTGTTAAGGTGAAGTGTGATCCCTTTGGACTTAGATGGACTTAAAGCTATCTTGTGTCTTTGTATACCTCAATGATATCACTGTCTTCCCAAAAACTTTCAACAGCCATGTGGAGCATCTCTGGGAAGCTTTTAATCATCTTAGAATAGCCTATATAAAGCTCAACCTTTGAAGAGTTTTTTCTTGCAATCTGAAATTATAATCATAGCCACAAGGGCTAAAACATGGAATTCAGCCAACCCAGATAAAGTCGTTGCCAGTAAGAGATGTCATGCCCTCAGAGCCATAAGGATAAACAAGCACTCCAGGGAATGGTAGTTATTATTATCAGTTCATCCCTCAGTTTTCTAACTTAACTGAGCCCTTGTTCTACATTCTACAGAAGAATATACCATTCAAGTGGCGGCCTGAACAGGAGCAGGCCTATAAATTCGTTGCGGACTGCTCTTTGTACTAAACCTATTTTAGCCTATCCTCGTTTTGATTAACTATTTTTGCTATTCATAGATGGTAGTGATGTTGCAGCTAGGGCCATCCTAGCTCAACACAATGCAGATCAGGCTGACCATCCAGCGGTTTACTTCAGCAAGACTAAGCAATGCTGAACAAGATTTGTAGCATTTCCAAGTGTGAGTGCCTGGATATGTTGTTGGCAACCAAGAATCTCATTCCTACCTATATGGAACCCATTCTATCATCATCACTGAACATTCATCATTCTGATGGGCGCAGCAGATAAAGGACCTAGATGGCTGGGTAGCTAGATGGCATTACGGCTGCAGAATTACAGCTATAATATTATTTATTGCGCAGGAATAATTCATCAGAATTTTGAAGGTCTTTTAGGGATGACAGTACTGGATGCCTTAACACACAAAGAAAACTTACTGTAAAATATAATTGGCTGACTGGCAATGAAAGCTGGAAACTTTTGAATTCAAAATTAAATTACAAAAGATGTCCTGACATTCAGATCAAAGAGGGATTGGTCCATGAGAAAATCAATAAGATTGGCTTTCTTACACATGCCTTTTTTCTTGAACCATTGTCATTCTTAAAGGACACACAACCGTGGGACATGTGGCATTGAAAAAGTCTTATAGATGGCAAATAAGCGATGTGAAAGGCTGGTTAATACCCCCTGTGTCTCAATCATGAGGCCTTTTTGTTTAGCATCAAAAAGGGGGCCAAGAAGGCGGCCATTCCCCTCGTCACCCAGGGCAATTTAGACCATGTGGTGGGCGAGAAGTGGGTAATGGCGTACTCCCTTAAAGTTGCCCCCTTTCCCCCATATATGACCACTCCATAATTACTCCAGCGGATTAAGGGAGTGTGCATGAATATGGTAGCAGTGAGAGAACGCCATATGAAGGGCAATGACAAGCATGTATTTCAGCGACGATGTTAGGGTTCGCTGAAGTGGTGATATAATCTCAACTAAATGGTGGGTCCAACTCCAGAAATTTTTTCAGATTCCACTATTAAAGCTGAAATCCATATAGATTGAGGGGTCCAACTCAAGTGAATTGAGGTTGACAAATCCCAACAATACCCAATGGGACAAGCCCTATGGCATTGCCAGGGTTCTACCAGTCACCCACCAAATGAAGCGTCATGTGACAAGCAACATCGCGGTGGGAGTAATGATTTAGTGGTAAATTTGAGCGAGAGTTGGATGACCAGTGTTAATCAATTCAGCATTAAGTTAGTTACAAGATTTTATTCTGCCAAAAGTTGGTTAGAGTTTCAATTCCATTATTCACGCATAATCACTTATGCCCCAAGCCCTAATCCTTTGGGCAACTTCCCTCACTGGTACAGTTGTCAGTCCATTTCTCATTTTTTAGTTTGAAATAAACAAAACCCATCTCCAGTTAAAAGTTTCTTTATTCATTTAACCCTGCATTTGTTGCTGCTACTAACCAGAACTATGTTCCCAGGGTTGTGCAATGATTAGGCCCTTGTGGCAATGATTATGACACTGCTACCCCTATTATTGAATGGGGTCACCGAGCAATTGGCTTGTTGGGGGTATCAACACTTGTGGAAGCCCTCTTTTTTACGACGTCACATTGTTATTAGAGATTATGTATCCCCTCTGGGTGAGTTTCATGACCTTACCTCTAGTACCCCACCCGTTGGCTCATAAATGCATCCTGAACCCTCCGTGGTTTCAGAAGTGTTGTCTGCAGTGAAATTCGCCGCTGCCCCAGCGGCCACAGTAAAAATGATATTCAAGATGCTGGCTATTGTTGTTTCTTGTCATCTCTCCTATTTGACTCTCTTGCTGCTTGATATCATATTGTTTGGACGGCAATGCCCTTAGCATTCAGGGTTGCTTTCTGGGTGCTTATGCACCCCAACTGGCAGGTCAGTCTCAGTACTATTTGCCATTTCTGTGACATAACGATCAACCCCCTAGTGTCTTCCATTTCCAAAATTCTGTTTAAAGTTAGCAACGCAGTGGTTTCAGTATACCATATGAACTTGCAGTCAGTGCTCAGACTTGCGCTGTTTATGATCAGTTTGTGCATTTGTTGGGTGTTCCCGAATGGTGGTGGAGCTCCTTAATGTATACTTTGTCCCTCAGGCTTCAGCCACCATCACATCCAACCCTTGGAGGCGGGATCGCTATCCCATCTGTGTTGCGGCCTGACATGCGTTAGACGCCCTCGTTGAACTGCAAGTGCTATTCTCAGTTAACATAATGGCATCAGTGCTCTGATGAATGCATAGAGAAGCATGGCTTTGTTGGATGAAGTAGAGGGTGACACAAATTGATGGGTGTGCAGAATCATCCACTTGGCCAACCAGGCTGGGGTTTTGACCCCATAAATTACGCCGGTAGAATCTGCGGTGCAGGATCTGGTAGCACAATCAGATCTCTTGTTCAGTTTTTTATTCCTGCGCATTAAAGCTCAAATGTGGCTTTGCTCACAGAAGCCTTCTGCAAACAGGCCCTGGGCCTCAGGCTCCCATTGGACGTCGTTGCGGAAGTTTTTTTTGTGCTTCTTTGGATCCCATGGCCACTTAATCATGCTGCCTGGGCCACGCAGGTGGGGTTGGTGGACAAGATTTTCATGATGGCAGCTTCTATCATGGCTATGCTCCGTCAGGCGCCAGGTGGGATGAGGGTTCAGTTAAATGATTCCCTACTGTGAGTTTTTCAAAGGAGGGTCAAATCCTCAGGTGGTGTGTCTATTGTTGTTAGTCCAGAGTTCCAGTCTGATCCAAGCCTTGGGGTAATCGTTATGATGCCTAGGAGCATTGTGATGTCCCATTTACCAGTTGTTGCACCTGGCTATGTCCAGGAGCCCATGGGGGAGGCGACTTCTGCAACAAACCTGGTGCCCTTAAATCCCCTAATTCATCTGTTGTCAGACTACCAGTGTGATAAGTTCAGGAAGGCACTCCTAGGGGGGTGCTTGTCCCCCAATCAAGTCAGTTTCCCTGACTGACTCTATGATTATCACCACTCCGCTAGCAGAATCACGCATGGGTGGCAATGAACAAGTTTTTACTTGTTTTTTATTACGGCTTAAGATTTAATTGAGTACCCACAGGGTGTCAGTTGAAGCCCTGGTAGCTATGTAAGTAACGGGAAATTTATGAGTTTACAGCTGGTGCAGGATCTTAACTTGAACCTGGAAGCAGGGGCGTTGGTGCTGGGTGCGTCAAACGCTCCCATGACATTGTACAAATATGGCAACATGTGCCTTTCTCAGTTCAGCAATTCAGCTTCTATGTTTAGCTTGCTGCAGTGACAATTCTTCTCTTCCCAGTTATTTTGGGGGTGGGGTGGTGGTGGTGGCAGCTGGCGAGCATTCATTTAGACTCAAACATGTTGTCCCTTATAAAAAAACTGATTGTGGGGAGTTTCCTCTTATTGATACACTTATGACGGAATGGGGCTGGTATCCACTATATTGCTCCTCACCCTGGTGGGATTTCCGCCAGAATTTCCCCCATCGTTGGTGGCTATTTAAGATATTTTTGATTTAAATAAAGCCAATCAAATTCTGCCACACTCTGAATATTATTTGACTTTCCGCCTGAGGTGGCTGTTATCAAAAGCAACTGTTCATTATACACCTACATGGTGCAGGAGGACAAGGTGTTGGAAGTATGGTTATATGATACCTCAAGAAGGGGTGGGTATTAGGAAGACTCCTTAATTTTATCACCTATTGTATTCGCTCAGAAGGCTGATGGTATGTTGCAGCCCTAAGTTGACTATGGGCATCTGAATAATATTACTGTTCACTATCCCTACCCTCTTCCCCTTGCGCAGACAATCAGCCAGGTGATTGCAAAGTCCCAGATGTTCTCAAATATTGACTTTATGAATGCTTTTAATCAGATCTGGATGACCAAAGGCCAGGAATAGCTTATAGCTATTCAGATCAGAAGGAGTATATTCAAGTTCCATGTGATGACCTTTTCCTGAAAAATGCCCCGACCACATTCCAGTATATGATTGATAATTTGCTAGGTGATCTCATATTCACATGCACAGTGGCATACATTGACAATATCCTCATTCTTACCCTACTTTCAAGCAGCCCAAGGAGGACCTGGAGGTGTTGCTGGCAGCGTTTCATAAGGCGGAACTGTATGTAAAACCATCTAAATGTGAGTTCTTCTGGGAAAAGGTTACCTCCATGGGTAATATAGTCTTGAAAGAGGGTTATACCATTCCCCCTAACAAGCTTGAGGCAATCATCAAGTGGCCTACTCCTACATCCTAGAAGAAGTTGTGGAGCATCTTGGGCACTATTATCTTTTTAAAGAAAATTCATCCGCCCTCTTTCAGCTCGCCGCGCCGCTGCATCCTCTGACTGGTAAGAACGTGCCATTCCGCTGGATGGAGGAGTGTCAGCAGGCGTTCAAAGCCATCAAGGAGGTATTTCTTGGTGCCTCCTATTCTTAGGAATGTGGAACCTATTCAGCCATTTATTGTCACATATGACGCCTCACTCACTGCCATGGGAGTGGCACTGTTGCAAATCTATGATGGGCGGAACATCCAGTTTCCTATTTTTACCACAAGTTTTCTTTATTGGAGCAGGCTTGGGCCATCTATGACAAGGAGCTGGCCGCCGTGGTGTGGTCTCTTACTTACTGGAGGTACTTGCTGCAGGGCGCGCAGCATGAGTTAACCATGTGTATAGATCACCAGGATCTTATTTATTTTTGGAAACCTCAGAAGTTGGTGCATCGTCAGAATCAGATGTATATGACCTCAGTAGCTTTAATTTATTATGAGTTCATAAAGAGGGCGTTGAATGTTCTTCACACATTTTTGAACCACACCCCTGCATTGAGCCCAGCAGAGGCGGATGAGCAAAAATTAACCGTAGTAATTTTTCCAGCCCAGATCCATGCTACAGTGCCTCCCACAATTTAAGTGGTAATTGGAACCCAGACTTGCTTTTTGGCTTTGAGGGGTTTAGTGGGCCAGAAAGTTTTCTTGGTGGGGTTGAAGTTGCTGGACTAGTTGGCACTTCCATTGCATAAGTGGTCTCACTATCCCCTGGTGGACAGGAACAGTCACTTTCAGTGGGGACTGTGGGTGCCGTCCCATCATCATGATTAAGCTATTCAGGCTCAATAAAACCCCCAGTGATGGCCCACCTGGGGAACAAGAAATTCCTGGATTTGGTTAAGCGCATTTATAACTGAACAGGTATTTCCACAGATATTTTAGCATGAATCACGAATTGTGTGGCATGTGCTTATGATAAGTTGGATTGATCAGGTAAAAATGGTTTCCTTCATCCCCTGCAGCAGGCGGAGAGACCGTGGACCTTGGTGTCAATTGATCTCATTGTTGAGCTACCAAGCTCCAATGGGTTTACCACTGTCATGGTGGTCATGGACTGTTTTATAAAATTCGCGCCTTTATTCCCTGCTAATCTGCAATTATTCAGAAGAGACAGCCCGTCTCTCCATGCAGCATATGAATATAATGTTTGGGCTGCCATAAATGATTATAAGTGACCATGGGTTTGCATTCACGGCGCGTTTTTTGGAATGAACTACTGGAAATTACAGAGATTACGCCATGTCACTCAATCGCATACCATCCCCAGTCAGACGGTCATACAGAGTGTGTAAATCAGATACTTGAGAATTACCTTCATTGTTATGCCGCAGCTGCGCAGGAAACCTGGGCGGATGATCTTCCCCTGGCGCAATTTGCATATAATAAATGGTAGTCATGCGTCTACTGGTTTCTCGCCATATGAGGCCACGCTAGGGTACAATTCCTCATTTTTGGTGGCCTTGTCTTCAGCCAGTGGTGCTAGCTGCGGCGGAGCATGCATAGCACATCCAGGCCACTCAGTCTCTAGTTTAGAAGCATTTTACCAAAGCTATTAGTGATTACAAGTTGTTTAAAGACTGGAAGCACCTCCTGGCCCATAAAATCACAGTGGGTCTCATGTTTGCTGGATACCCATAACTTTTGAAAGCAGTGCCTTCCCAGAAATTTGTGAGCAAATGTTCCAGTCCCCATGTGATGGAGGGAGATCTGGTCAAAGGCACTTTCTGTTTGATGCTCCTAGCTCACTGGAAGTAGCAGCCTGTGTTCCATGTGTCACATTTGTCCCCGTTTAAAGGGATAGTTCTGGAGGAACCTGAGACCATCGTGGTGGAAGGATGGAGGAGGCAGAAGTTGATGCGACCTTGGCTTCCCAGAAATCACTATATTTGGTCCAATATCTCATAGCCTGGAAGGGTTCCCAGCCTATGAGAATAGTTGGATCAGCTCCTAGAGTTGCGCCAATTGTGACAAGTTGGTGGAGGCTTTCCATGAAGCACACCCCAATGCTCCATGTTCTCCCTGAAAGTCACCAAGCTTCTGTCAATTAAGCTCCCAAAGGCCATAACAACGATGTGCTCACCCAATTTCCCAGTGGCGGTGCTCCTCCTGTTCAATGAGAATAAAATAACGTAAGTCTGGGGGAGCACCCCTTGTGCTTCAATTACAATATATTTCCATTTATAACCGAAAAGGTGTCCAAGAAGGCGTCTGTTTCCATCAACGCCTAGGAAGATTTAACTCATGTGGTGAAAATGAGGTAGGTTATGGTTTTACCCCAATAAAGTTGCCCCTTTCCCCCCTATCTGACCATGCCAGAATTAATCCAGCGGATTAGGGGGTTCATGGAGGTGGCGGTGGTGAGAGGACGCCAGCTGAAGGGCAATGGAAAGCACTTATCCCCAGCAATGATGTCAGAGTCAACTGAATTGGCTAAAAATATCAATCAATTGGAGGGTCTAATTTTAGCAATAATTTCAGGTTCTGCCAATAAGGCGAATAGTTCAGATAAATCAAGTGGTCCAAATCCAGTAAAATTGAGGGTAACAAATCCCTTCAATACCCAATGAGGCAGGGCCCCTATGGCCTGGCCATGGGTACTACCAGTCACCTGCTAAATGAAGCGTTGATGAGCTAGATGAAACCTTTCTGGGAGGAATGATTTAGTGGCAAAATTTGGGCAAGAGTCAGATGTCCAGCGGAAGGTTAATTTTAGGCAAGTATGTTGCAATATTTATTCCACCAAAAATCAGTTGTGATCATGATTTCTTTGTTCATACATTCCCACTTATTCCCCAAGGCTCAAGGCCTTAAAGCAACTATCCCTCACTGTTATGGTTGTTAGTCAATCCTAATTTTTTGTTATCAATAAACAAGACCCCTCTCCAGTTAAATTGTTCATTTAGTTAAAGTTTTCCCTGTGTTTGTCACTGCTTCTACAAGAACTAGGTTCCCAGAGTTTTGCAATGATTGAGCCCTTGTGGAAATTTTTACACCATTGCTACCCTTTTATCAGTCAGGGTTACTGAGCAAGTGACCTGTTGAGAATACCCACGCTTTTGGATGCCCTCTAACGTCGATATGTCTCATTGTTATTGAAGATTATATCTCACCGCTGATTGAGGTTTTGTAACCTCACCTCTCATCCCCACCTGGTGGATCATCAGTGTATCCCAGACCCTTCATGGTTCCACTATAGTTTCCTGCAGTGAAACTTGCTGCCACCCCGTTGGCCACAGTCTGGTTATTAGTTGAGATGTTGGATGCAGTAATTTTAGTCATCACACCATATTCGCCTCTCTTCCTGCCTACTATCAAGTCATTTGGATGAAAATGCCCCCCACATTCCAGGTTTTGTTCTGGGTGCTCATACACCACAACTGGAAGGCCAATATCAATCTTCTTTGCCATTTCCATGTCACGATGCTACAGGGATCAGATGGTAGAGTTCATCCAGGAAGTTCTAAAGGCCTTTATGATTGGTTGATCCCAAGATCAGGCTAGTCCCTGATATCAACATTCCGTCGTGGCTCCTTCAAGACCCTTTGATTTCATCAGCATCGATGTAGTGGGCCCTCTTTTCACCAGGTACTTGGCCATAAATATATCCTACTAGCCGTGGACCATTTTGACTAAATGGGTTGAGCAGATTAAGCTCCCACTGCCACAGCAAACTCATGGCCCTATTCCTTATTTGATCCATTTTCACTCAGCACAGGTGGTCATAAATTTTACTTTTGGACATTGGGCTAAATTTAACCTCACTGGTAGTCCAAGAACTAACTTAACTTCTTTGAACTAACCAAAGTTTCACAGCCCCTATAGTCCTCAACCAATAGGGTATGGAACATGCTAACAGAACTCTCATTATAAATTTTGTGGAAGATGGCCACCTCCAACTCTACACGCTGAAGCCACTATTTACCCACCGCTTTGCTTGCTTAAAATATAAGCTACCACCATGTTAATCAAGATGTCTCCCCCTTGAAGCTATATATGGGTGTACCCCTCAACTACCAAGTAGAGTTCATCCCCTAGTTAAATCTCAACGCCTGAGAACTCTAATTCGACCATGAGTATCTTAGACGATAAAATTGTCTGGCTTCAAGCCCTAGCCACTCAACAAATGGTCACCCCCACAGAAAGTGAGACATCCCAGTTTAATACTAAATGACCCTCCTTACCAAAAGTTTTAATAGGGTTGACCTAGTTCTTTTTTATCACCATTGAGCTGGAGGTCAATAGAATAATTTTGAAGTCCTTTGGTCCAGTCCTTAAAAGGTCATTCATAAGGTGAACTCTGAATATTCCATTTCTGACATCAATTAGGGACAGTGTTAAACCAAGTACATGGCTGATTCCACGGCCCTATACCCCATATGTAAGGATCTTAAGGGAGCGTTGTTAGAATTTGAGATGATGAGAGAGATGAGATCCCTAATACTGAATTAGCCTTGGTTATTAGGCCCTTAAGCCCTCATGATCAAACACCATCCTTGAAGGCACCAACAAGAATTTGGTCATGAAGCATTACAACTGTGGTATGGCGAAGATGCCTTCTGGATTGCATCTCCTCTTCTTAAACCTCAAGATTAGCGGCTTCCACAATCTCAGTTACAAGGGTGATGCATAACAATGAGGCATCAACCAGGTGGGTGATCTAGAAGGAAGTGGAAGATCCTGATCATACAGAGCCATGGAGGTCCTCTCAGCATCATGTACCAACTCACTATAAAACATCAAAACCTTATAACTCAATAGGGTAGTTTATTTCACCCCATTTGTTTCTTCATAAACCTCTTCACTAGTTTTTAACTTTAAGCTCACTTTTCAAACCCTGGCTACAATCAAGAGAACTGTTACTCCGAGACCCTTGTTGGTCTTTGTGAAGTGTATGTGGGGCCATGAGAATCAAATAGTTTGATGTTATACACGCAAGGATCTTATAGTTGGTGTTTAAGAGGGCTATCAGGTGACAATTCCAAAGGGTTCATCAGATACCCTTCTTATATATGAGCACGATATGGTTCTCCTGGCCCTCTGAGATTTGATACCCGGTTTGCAGGCAGTAGTTGTATAATTGGGAGAGTTCCAGCGCATTAAAGTTGTTAATTTCGTTGAGCATTTTCACACACATGTTTTCAGGGGCTGAGCTTTCCTTTTGGTGAATCCTTCAGCACTTTCTTAACTTCTTTAATAGTTATTTAAGAAGTGATATTCAATATCTTTAGATGAACACTACTGTAGCGCTAACTTGGACATGTCAATAAGGGATTTGGTTGTTTATTCACAGGCTTTGCAATAACGGAAAAGCTTTCCATATAAGGCTCAATTTTGTGCCTAAGATTGCTGGATTAGTGAGATTTTGCTGTAAGGTGTCTCGACCTATCATACCTTGGCCTTAATCAGACTTCTTTGAGACTTGTCACTAACTCTTTAGTCATCATCCAAGATAGGCTTTGATGTTGGTAGATGGCATTTTTCAGCGCTTGGAACCCTGTTTTGTAAAAAGAGCTCAGTATCTTTTTATTCATCTTTTAATAGTCACTCCACTAGGGTTTTCTATCTTACCTCATAAGCCTCATGTTTCCAGGGCAGCTTTCAACTTCTTCATTGTGGCATTTTTATTGTAGCCGTTGTAATTTTTGTACCAAACTCTGTAACAGTTAAGATTCTCCTTACCTTCACCACTACAGTCAAGGGGTTCCATCCTAGGTTGCTGGTTTAGAGGGGTGACAATGCAATTGAAACCAATTTTGACGGTTTGGTGCCATATGGTATCCCTCAGCGTCAACAGAGAAATATATACTCTTGCTAGTTTGGTGATTCACCCATATCAATGGCAACCTGAACAATCATGTGGTCACTTTCCATGTTGATGCTAACCTAGCTTTTAGAGGTCATCAGCATGAGGTCAGAGGAGGCCGGATTGTAGTCTATCCAGGAACTGCTCATTGATTGCCATTGCTATTGTACGTTCAACTTTTAAAGTTTGTGGGGTCATCTGACTCTTTGTATATTGTGAAGAAAATCAACAAGGTCACTAGGCATTCTAGTATTTAAAGGCCTTAAAGTTAAGTCATTTTAAATCATGGATGTATCTCATCACAGGTTAACTCCAGAAGTTCAAGTTTCCTACTAATACCACATTCTCCTTATTTTGTCTTCTGAATAAAATTCCAGGTGATACAGTTTGTAAAGTTTCAGCTATTATTAACTGTGATTACCTAGAGGATTTTTATGGTGCCCTTTTTTGGACCTTGGCCACATTCATCCTGATGGCGCGCTTTCCTTACAAACCCAGGTCTAGGTTTTTGGTTTAATGCAAAAATCGCAAAGTTATACATACATAGCTCTTGGTGGTCAATCTAAAGGTAACATATGTGACTTTTATACTGCATATTGAGCTCAAAACTATTTCTCTTTGGCTGTGGGATCAAGTATTAGAAAATAAAATTAGGTCTATATTATAGTTGTTTTTTAATTATGCATCTTTCTCAACCCTTGTCTGAATGCTAGCCATCCCCATAGCATTTGTGGATATGATTGTCTTTCTCAAGTGCACAACCCATTAGTATAAGGCTGTTTAGTTTATGGATGGAGTCACAAACAGAGGGTTTTTCTTGTAATGGTGGACGCCAAAGCTGGGTGAGGTGGCAAGGACAATCAACAAAGGCAGTTTGTTGGGACTAAGATTTTGTTGCCAGCTATTTTGTGCGCTAGAAATTCTGTCACCATCATTTATTTCTATTGATTGATAAGGGCATTAGTTTGATTATAAGAGTATGTTTATCCTTTAAAGATGGGTATCAAGCAGCTGGTTTGGCAGCAGACGCCGGATGATTCTCAGTGTTACTAGTAAGATTAAAACAACTGGTATTCTTGCCCTTATTAATGATTATTCAACTTTGGCATCTTGTTAAACGTAGTTTCTCAGTGGGAGGATTAAAGTGGTAGGCTTTTCAACATTAATTGTCACTTTTGCACTCGTCTTTTTTTACAAAGTTTTTAGGTGATCTCTTTTGCCCCACATTTTACCAGAACTATTCCTCTTTTTGGTACATTTCTCCTTATTGAGTGGAACTTAGATTTGTGGCTCACTCCCTTATCCATTTTGTAAAACTCTCAATTTAAATTCATAGAAGGCACATCTTTAGCCACATGATGCTTCACCATTTCCTTATATTCACAACTCCTTATATGCAGTATTGAGTTTCTGTTGTTGGAATTTTATGTCTACAATCTCCATGGTATTTTATGGAAGCCAATCTTAGCCTTGGGCTGGAGGAAGGTTTTTGACCTTACCTTTGTAATTACTCCAATGATGTTTTAATTGTATTTGTGGAGGTAATTCCCCCTTTTTGTAATGGCACTAGGCCATCATATGTCCTTTCTGATAGCATAACCACTATAATTGCTTACATCCTCCTGTTTGATGTAAACTATGCAAGTGAGGTCATGGATGGAGATGAACTTGAGAACGTTTTTACGTTCATTTACTGCACTAATTCATTAAGCGCCTCCACTTTGTGAGGGGCAAATACATCTGATAATATTTGCTTCTGGATTAATAGAACATGCAAACTTCAACATAGTATAATAATCTTGTTCAGATTGCCTTATGGCCCATTCAATTTCACAGTCTGACAGTGTATTGTAGATTGTGACCCACCCGTCCATTATATTTAGGTATTAAGTTGTTCTCATTTGCAGGTAAGATTCATATATATGCCACCCACCTCCATGAGCTTTTTGCAATTGTTCTCTCTAGGGATTGAGATACCAATGTAGCCACATTCTGGCACCCAATAGTGGTCATATTTTTCGGCCAACAAGACATTATCAACTTTTGGTAGATAGTTACACTTAAGTCTGAACAATCCTCCTTTTTGACCAGTTAAGGTGTACACGAATGGCATCCTTTAGATACAACTAAAACACTTGCCATTCAGAGAATCCAACACTAATGAAGTTGCAGACGAAGTAAATATGGCTGCCAGTGCCATTACACAATGTTTATTGTTGGGAAGCTGCTGCACCATATGACTTGTTTTTGAGGAGGGTTTTAGGGCTTCAGCAAATACTTTCCCTTCATTATCCAGCTTATTGACTTGTTAAAGATAAATCCTCAGCTCAAAAAGGCCTTAATATGATGCATGTGGATGCTTTACTTGCATATATCACAGGTCATTGTAACACTAATTTTTAGTATTGCCAGCCTTGTGCTTTGGTGGGGTTCAAATGAGGCAATACCAACGGAAAGTGTCTTTGGGGTCGCATGCCAAGTGGATGTACTGCTGGAGGATGTCAAGGGTAATTTCACTGGACCCAGTCTTTCTAAGGTATGATATTTCAAATGGCGTTATAACAGGCATGTTTCTGCTGGTACTTTATCTTTACACCATTTAAAGGCTTCCAAAGGAGTTAAGCCCTTAGGCAAATAGGGTGACAAGGGAGAGTTTGGGAAAAAATCTTTTTAGTCCCAAATTGCTTCAACCTGTATACCAGTCTGTAGCCAATAATTGCAAGTTTGGTGGTTTTATCCTTATGCATAACTGCCACTTCCTGGAGAAAGCTTTCATGTTAAATCCAGGCTTGAACAGTTTTTGGGGTAAATTGATATGCATCTCAGTCCGCAGATTTGCTAAGGGTCATGATCTCACCAGATCATTTATTTATCCATAGGGAAAGTATAGCCACATAGGGTCCCTTGGATATTCTTGCCACACCCAGGTTTACCTAGTTATGTACTTAGTCAATGCTTGTTTTGTTGTGGATCCAGCAACTCAATTCTACAGGGGTGAAGCTTTTCACGCTCTAATTTATGGAAATGTCTGGCGACTAATCCTAGAAGGGCACCATTCTATTGCTTTCTAAACATCCATATGACCTTGAGTAAGTCAGATGAAGTGGCTATTACAATCTGACTTATGTCAAATGCAGTATTTTTATAATAAAAAGATACTATTCAAAAGTATAAACACGATACTTTTTAGAGCCCAACGTACCTCCTTTGTTGTGCGGCGTCAGAATTCTTGGCCAAACCTCAATGAGATTGTTAAGATCACGTAACTTAGAGCTTGATGGCTAAACTATATTATTGCTAACTCTTTGGTTTGTTTACTCTTTCTTTGCTGTTTTGATTTCCTGAAGTTGGGTATGTAATCATTTTCAAATTTCAAGAGAACCCCATCTTGATTTTTTACATTTTTGGGCTTGCTTTGAGAAAGCTTTTCTCACTAAAAAATAAAGCATTCGTTACAGACTTTGGCTTTTCTGTCATGGCAGCTCCGCCAAACCCCTCTAGTTTTAAGTCATACTGGACAACCTTCCACCGCATTCAGGCCAAAGCGATGAATGGCTGTCCATCACAATGGCAAGCAAGATCCACATGTATGACCAGTGCAAGTCTTATGGTGGCCTTAAAACCATGTGCTATCCATAGCAATGCCTCTTCAGAGAGAATTCAGTACTATACCACTTTAGTGCTTTATCAGCGGTGACAACATGTTTTATACATTCAAGCGGATCAAAGCGTTAGGTAATTTCTTACTGCAAGCATTTAAATCTGTAAGCAAAAGACCAAAACTTTTTACAGGTATGCCATCTTGGTTGAGATCCCCTTATTAAACTCCAGCTGTTGTGCAAATAAATTTTTGCTTTGAGCCAGGCTTTGGAGTTGGTGGGTTTGAGGTCCTTGCAAACACCTGCTTCCACCTTGCAGTGGTCATTGGGAAGCTTCTTCCACTTGAGGGCATCCTTGGTGCAGACTTTCAACAATATGAAGATTAATAACAAATCAGTTGGTAGTTGTGTATCTAGTCATCTCTTTGTGGCGCTGGTGGAGAACTTGTGCTTGCACTATATGATAGCTGTTGCAGGGGTGATGGCCTTTGCAAGCCACGGGGTTGCCATAGTATAGGGGAATTTCAGGGAGTCCTATCATTTGATGTTTCAGGCAGAAACACACAAGTGAAATTAAGTCTTTTTAAGCTAGTGCGTATTTTGTAAACATATATGAGGTATATCGCCAGCTGTTGCCTAATTCAACTTTTATATATCTGTTCTTTTCACTAAAACTTTTTGGCTTTTTTGACATCTGTTTTTGTTAGTTATCCGATAAATGTAAATTGGATATAAATATATCAGTTACTTCATTGGCGTTTCAGCTCTGATAAGCTACTAATTAAATGGTGGTATCAATCTTAGGTGGGGCATTTTATAAAAAATAGTATTTTAATTTTTAGCTCCAGTATGCACCAAACATCTTTGGTAAGTATGGTTTACACTTTTTCCTGCATGGAAGTTGTTCTATTGTTTTTTTCTTACGGGCAAAGTCCTTCAGGAATGTTTTGCCATTATTCCTGGAGTTTTATTGCTGTTCCAGGATTTCAATGTTCTTGGTGCCCTGCTGAACTGCACTCTGACGGCTTCTCTTAGTCTGGTCCTAGGGGAAGATGGCACAAGCACCGCCATAGCAGCGTTAGACATATGTTCCAATTGCATACTGGGTTCAATTGTTGGATTTTAGTTGCATGAAGTTGTTTCCCAAAAGTTTTTCTGCATATATTACAGGATTGGATGCCATGTCATTTAGATTTGCTCAGGCCTTGTTGCTGATAGCTCTTGGTTACGTTTAATGTGCAGACCTCCATCATCTAATAAACCCATATAGATGAGTACTTTTGGTTAGAAATTTAATAAGTTATAGTGGGCTGTCCCATCTATGAGCTAAACTTTTCTGGGTGGTGACTCTCTAAGTGTAACAGTTCTCTTGACTGATGCTTAAGTTTAAAATTTAAGTTTGAAGCTGTAAATTAGTGCATAGAGGTCAAAAAAGATGGGGAGAAATAGACTAATTTAATGAATAAAAAAGCGTCAATACTTATAGGACAATTGGGGACTTGGTGCCTCAGAGACCTTTGTGGCCATGTACAATCAGGATATTCTACTGACTTTCAGATCAACTGCCTGGTTAGCAGCCTCATTGTTCTTCATCTTCCTTGTGACCTCAGAGGTGAGGGTCGTTCCTCCTGAGGGTCAGGAAGCGTGGATGAGATTACTGAAAGCATCTTCATTAATTTTTGTGAGCATGATGCTTCCTGATCGAATATTATATTGGTGCCTTCAGGGTAAGGTTCATTCCCATGGTCCTGAGAGTTGACTTGCTAAGACTCAATTTGGGAGTAGGGATTTCATTTTTTCATCATCTTAACACACAATAGCACTTCTTAAGGTCCTGTTGGAGGGGGTATAGGGCTGAAGGAATTGGCTATGTCTCAGTTTATCATTATACCCTGATTGACGTCAGCAATGGTGTACTCTGAGTTGCCAGTGTAAGTAATCTTATAAGTTCTAGACAAAAGATTGTCAAGCAAGTTCTGTCAACCTCTAAATCAATGGTGATAAGAGAGAATGAGGTCACCTAACTGAAAAATTGGTAAAGAGGGTGGACGAATTTTAATTATGAATTTTCTCCCATTATCTGGTGATGACAATGACTTGAGTGGCCAGGGCTTGAAGCTGGACAACTTCATCAACTAAGGCCCTCATAATCAAATCAGAGTTATCAGTTACAGAGGTATCAAGCAGGGTCTGAACGCTACTTGATAAACAGAAAGCACGCCCTTATAGAGATTTAAAGGTGGACATCTTAATGATTTGAGGGTAGCTTACTCATTAGGCAAGCAAGGCGCTGGGTAAAAATGATTCCAGTAAGTAAAGTCAGAGGCGACCATTTTCCACAAAATATAGTTGAGGGTTCCATTAGCATGTTCTACCGCCCCATTAGTATATGTGCTTAAGGGGCGGTGAAACTTGTATTAGTTACAAAAAGAGAATTTAGTTCTTGGACTACCTGTAAGGTGAAATTTAGCCCATTGTCTGAAAGCAAAGTTTTTGGGTATCCATGTTGGGTGAAAAAGAATAAAATAAGAAGTAGTTCCATGCTTTAGTAGTGGCAGCGGGGACAGAAATCGCCTTGAAACATTTGGTCAAGTGGTCTATGGCTAAGAGATTATATTTATGGCCATGAAACCTTGTGGGTGGAGATCCTACAACATCGATGCTATCAACAATAAAAGGACCTGGAGGGGCAACGAAGAGTGCTGATATTGTGACTGGTCTGATCTTGGGATTGTCATGTCATACACGCCTCCAGGAAAATATGGATGGTTTCTACCAATCAGTCCCAGTAGCGTCGTTTCTTTGACCACTCATGAGTCTTCTTCATTGCCTCATGTTGCATGGTTCCAATCTCTGTTGGATGATGTTGGTTTGAGAACTATGGCAGATATAAGGGAGCCATTTTTTAATTTCTTATACAGCATCTCTTCCTTGATCTGAGTGCCTTAAAATTTTTTGAGTTCATCTTGGATCTCAGGGGTTTCCAACTCCCATCATTTGGGCCAACCAATTAGATCGTCCAGTGATCCTCAGTGGTTAAAGTAGACAGCACAGGCATCCTAGAGAGATCATCAGCGTTCAAAAGAATCTCTCCTGCATGATGAATTATATGAAATTGTGGTTCTGAAGCCTTAAGGCCTATCTTGTTAACCATCAATCAGGGACCTTATTTTTCTGCAGCCATTAAAGTTAGGAATAGTCAGTGACGAGGTTGATGTGGGTGCCCTAGAGGTGGGCTGGAAGTGCTTGATCACCAACAAATTAGCCAGGAACTCTCACTCTGTAACACTTCAGTTCAATTAAGACTTGCTCATGGTCTTAGTAATGTAAGCTACTGGATGATCGACCTGCTTTTCATTGTGCTAGGCTAGGATAGCCCCGATGGTGACATCGCTTGCATCCATGAATAGCAAGAAGGGTCAATAAAAACACAGATGAACTATATCTGGTTTAATAAAAAAAGAGCGGTCCACAACGCATTTAACGCCTGCTTTTTTTCAGGCTGCAACTTGAAGGGCACATCCTATTGCAGGAGATAGACTAGGGGCTTGGCTAGGTCAGAAGACTGAGAAATGAACTTAGTTAATAGCCCACCATGCCCAGGAATACCTGAAAATCCCTAAGATTCTTGGGGCACGACATCTTTTTTGATGGCGTCAACTTTGTCTGGAGTGTGCTGGATATCAACCTTTGAGACCTTGCGTCTGAGAAACTCCATTTCTGATTGGCAGAGATAGCATTTTGGTAGTTTAATTTTATCAAAGCATCTCTAAGATGAATGAAGACTTTACAGAGGTGTTCCATATGACCGTTGAAGTTTCACAAAAGGATATTGATATTGTCAAGGTATATGAGGACGCAGTTAACTTCAAGTTTCCTAGTATCCCATCCATGGCGCGTTGAAAGACGTCCAGCGCGTTGCAAAGGCCCTGAGGCATTCTCATGGATTTGAATAGCCCATCGTTGGCTATGAGCGCACACTTGGCTCAGCCTTTGGGTGCAAGCTCCACCTGCCAATATCCGCTAGCAAGATCAGTTGTGGAAAAGTAGTGCAACCCGCAAGAAAGTGGAGAAAGCCTCAATTTTGAGGAAGGGATGTTTTTCTTTCTTGGTGATGGAATTGAGCTGTCAGTAGTCTAACTTGAAACAATGGCTGTCATCCTTTTTCTAAACTAACAAGAGGTGGGAGGCCCAAGGGCTTCGTGAAGGCACTAATAGCCGAGCTTCACATGTTGCTTGAGCTCTACAGCTACCTGGGCTTCTTCAACCTTATTTTTTGGTAAGGACAGGACCAAATGAGGGAGCATCCCCAGTTTCCACATGATGTAAAACCGTACTTAT
This sequence comes from Massospora cicadina, assembly GCA_022478985.1. NCBI lineage: Eukaryota > Fungi > Entomophthoromycota > Entomophthoromycetes > Entomophthorales > Entomophthoraceae > Massospora > Massospora cicadina. Next base: position 121,933 of record JAKSZP010017274.1, read on the forward strand.
TTTTCAATATTATAGGTAGTGTTTGAAAGAGGTCTAAGCACTTCTCCAATAAATCCCTAACCTGGCTTTGTTTTTCACCAGTGAGCTCTTTCTAATAAATGTCAACTAGAACTGCTGATGGGGCATTTCCAAACCAAAGTTTCTTAGAATTTCAAAACTGTGGATGTCCTCAACAGCCTCTATCAATAGGAGGCGAACATAAGCATCTGGAGTACTAGGGCTCACTATAATAGGTTTGTCAGTAAGGGTAGCCAACACCAATATGGATCCATCATAGGTAGGATTAAAATTTTCTGGACAGGATAAGACCTCAATGACTGTTTGATTATCTAGTCCTCAGATCGCTATCGAGTATTTGGAGGAAATGTTGACGTGAACCCAGGTGTCAAAAATAATATGGGAGTATAGCAATATAATGTTCATCCTGGGAAAATTGTCATGCTTTTGTGGCCATCAACTTCAAATGAGAGGCATCTGTACGCAAGAGCCCATCATGGTTACTTGATCCAGTCAATTTGGCTTTGACTCTCTAATAGGCAAAACTGAGCTTTTACCTCAGTTTTGGCATCGCACAAGGTCACATAAACACCGGTGGACTTGATATCCCAACAGGGATAGGAATCTTCATCATACTGCACTACTGAGGAGTAGTCTCAGAGAAAGTGATTCCTGAAGAGAAAATCATAGCTCGAGTTATCTAGTGCAATGGTAGGGTATTCATGGATGCTTTCTAAAGAAGATAGAAAAAAAGAATAGACTACAATAGACTGAGTACACTGCGGTCCAGGCATGCCATATCCATATAATGTGTCAAGTCTGGAGCCATTTTTATGCATTTCATCAGTCTGGATGAATAGATAATCACAGGGGAGCCACTGTCAACAATGGCGTGGACTTGGGCCTTATGGACTTGAACAACAATGTGGGTAATCAAAGTCCCAAACTGCGAAGTTAGTGTGAGAAACATAGGATATTCCTTGGAAGAAGAGTATGCAGTATCAGGTTCTTTATTAACAATGGTTATCAAAATTTCTTCTTCTGGTATGATAACTGAAAGTTCAGTTAGAGGTCACTAATTGTTCTTGAGGCGATACAGGGATGTCAGAATGGAGTGCCTCGCCCTTCATGATGATGGCTCTTTTCCTGACTCCTCGGCGAGTCTTTACCATTTTGTTTTGGTGCTGTGATGAAAACCTTTGCAGTAAGTGCATTGAGTTCGATATTCTATAATTTTTGACAACGTGGACCCAATGATGTTTGAATGAGACAGAGGCGGTAGCTTTGGGATGCAAGGTCGTTGCAGGTATCTCTTTAAGTGCTTCTTTAATTTCCTGAATGCAAGTAAAACCATTCATATGGACAATCATATGCATCTGAATCTAAGGATAAGACCCCAACGCAGAGACGGTTGCAGTTATGGCGTCATCCAAGGTATTGTGGTTGATGATTACAAGGGCTGTGCTTGGGTGTAGAATCAGCTGGTTAACTTACAGGGCTTTCTCTTTTGTTCTGAAGAATATCCATGAATGCTTGATTTTGATTGTCCAGGGTTTGTTTGCTGCCAAATTACTAGATTATGGGTGTGTGGATCTGTTCCCATGTGTGACATTCCTTTAGACGAAGATTCATAATCTCCTGGGAAGTGTTATTTAGGAAGGAGTGGATATTTTTCACCTTCTGTCAATTGGTAGCTTTTCTATGGAATTCCCATATGATATGGGAAGGAGGCAATACTTCCTGGCTGATGGTGAACTTCTCCTTAAAACTAGGCTTAAAGTTTTCACTATAGGAGTAAAAAGGATGTTGATACCAGGAATTGGTGCAGACTCAGAAATTTTGGTTTTTGTATAGTTGTGTGGAGCCTGCTGATCCATATGTCATCTCAAATCCTTGAGTTCCTCTTGGATATCATCATATTTTTAGCTTAGGGAGGTATTAGAAACCTTGTGAGCAAACTGCTCCTTTAATGCATGAGTGTTGGCTCATTGAAGTATAAGCTGGCTCTATAAGTTATTCAAGACGTTCAAACTCTCAAAAGGTTTGCTCAAGTTGGGTGATGCAATTATTAGTGAACTTAGTGAAAGCGCTAAAATTATCCATATCATCAAACAAGGTCTTAATTGAGACCCTAGGACTGAGAGGGACCCCGTCCACTCAGAGATTGCACCCTTGAGATTTATTACAGAAGTTGATCTAATGATGCGGCAAGATCTGTAATAAAATCCTTTTTCTAGGAGTCGTCAGGGTCTCCAAAAGTAGGAGCTGTGGGACCAGAGGGCCCTTAAGGCCCACAGGAAAATTTTCCTAGGCCCCCAGGCCCTTCACTCCTGGAGGTTATGTCATGTGAGACTAGCTCCTAATAGTGCTGCTAGTGTCTGCACTACGCCCTCAAATTGGAAGAGGTGTTGTTTCCAGTCAGCCTCAAGGAGTTATATATTTTGACAAAGCTGATCCTTAGGTTAGCCAGAAAAACTGCTATTAAACACCGTGAGTTGGTTGCAGGACTTGTTGATATATTTGAAGGTTATTAGCAATGGTTTCACAATTGTTATGGATGAAGTAGGGGGCAAATTATAGAAATTAACATCATGGGAGTGTAAGGTTTGAGTAAGCACTAGTTGGTGGGAAACTTCATGGTGGTGCAACATGATACTTCTAGGAGGTGATGTATGGCAAGATGGACGAAATTTAAAAAATACTGTTTGGTCCCTAAAGCCAATTCTTATTCTGGCAGTAGAGCTGAAGTATATAAATCATGCATCATGAAAGGCACTAAGAAGCTCTGGAGCAACAGGAGCGGCCTCCTAGAATATATGTCATTTAGTAAATGTTGTATAATTTCGTTAATGTTCTCATATTAAAGTTATTACTGATCACTGTCAACAGAAGTTAATAAACTGAAAAATGGCCTGAAAACTCAAAGCTCTTGAGCCGCATCAACTGTGCTTTGTATTGTGGGGTGTTAATTCATTTAGTGACGCTTCTAAACTGATTTGCAGGCTAACTTTCTTGACTGGTATTATTCTCTATTGTTAACGATAGATATTTTACTTGGACAGCTTAAAGCTCCCTGTAGTGAACACCACTTATGTTGGATTATCAATTCTCTTGACTGATTCCAAAGTTTGAAAATGGGATCAAAGCTGTAAACTAGTGGAGAGATCAAAAACTAATAGATGAGGAAAAATATGCTACTTTATTGATTTAAAAAGACTAGTGTTTATAGGACGTGTGAGAATTTGGTGCCCTTGGTGTAAGTCTTGGGGACCAGCCCTTGAAACTGGATAGGGTTCAGCACCCCTTCCGGATAAAGAGGGGCCCCAAGGCTTCCGTGGACCCTCTGGCATGGCTGGGTGACCTCGCCCACATGATAGATGAGCGCTTGGTGATGGCTTTCCTCCCCAAAGCCATCCCTCTCCTACCCCTTCCCCCTCTTCAATTCTGGTAGGATTGATAGAAGGGGTCTGCAGGGAGATGGCTCACATCAGGGGGCAGGGAGAGGGACCTGAGGCCACCAACTCCCCAGGCAAGCCATGGAAAAAATTGGGAAAATGGCAATTCCCAATGTCAGAGCCCAGCCATTAATTTCTGGACTGGGGGAGCCAGTCCAGGCTGGCCTGCTTCGGAAGCCAGATTGGAACACAGCTCAGATTGAAAACCCAGTTCTGAATGGCTTGGATCATTGGGTCCAACATTCTGAAATGCATCCAGGAAGTTCAGATCATATGAGCTGCCCAATTGTGGGATCAGCCCAAATTGCAACGAACCCAATCCATGGACCTCTGCCTTCTGAGATAAATCTGGAACGCCCCAGCCATGCGAACTGGCCGATTTGAGCCATCAGGACCTGGATTGGCAGTATTAATTTTGGCTTGGTCCCAAGAAGTTTGGAAAATTTGCAAAAATTTTCTAAGCTTTTGCCAAATCAGGAGCCGCCTTTCACCCCCTCCAAGCCAGCCAACCAAATCCCTTTTCCATTCCCCAAATGACCAATCCCCCAATACTTTCCCATGCCTATCACACCATTTAAAGGGCAACTGGACTCACTGAGGGCAGTTGTCAATTCATTATTTTTGCCTTCATTAAAATGAATCTGATAAATCCACCTAGTTTACCGCGGACTCTGTCTGCTTTAAAGCAATTATAAACAATTCTGTCAATCAATCTGATGAAGCGCGCCATCACCCAATTCCTTTTTCTGATGTTCACTGACTGGATTATCAAGTCGCTCAATCCCACCACGTGGCAGCAGATTGCATACACAATAATCCATCCCACCCCTGATGGTGAACCTACTACTCCATTCGTTTCCTCGCATCCATTACGTGGAGGCCCTTCCATTCGTTTGGGCGCCAAGTTTGCTGAAGCTGCTCCTCAGTTGGAGCAGCCCCAAGGCATTCCTGGCCCGCTGTGCATGGGTTTGGCTCCCATAGCCGCCCCTGCCACTGTGGGCCCAGCTCACCAGTGGGACCTAGAGTGTCCCCTTCAGGGGATACTCGGTCTCAGCCCCTCTCATGGGGCTCAACACACTTTTAACCATATTTTCCATAATGTGGCAGCCTCTGCGCCGCCTCCCGCTGGTGCGCAAGCCCCCCATCAGAATCTGAAGGCCAGCAGCTGCAAACTCTGGAGGAGTCGTCGCCCTCCCTGCCTCTCCCGCCCCTGGGGGTTGCTCCCATAAGACTTGCGGTTGCCCCCAACGCAACCATTTGGTTTGCCTTGGGGGCCTTCAGTATGTTACTGAACGTTTGCTTCCCTCACATTCCCCATAGATCCCCACTTATATTAGTCTCCTGGGCCGCTATGCCTCTGGCCTACTGGGGCCTCCACTGGGTGCTAGCGCACCCCAACTGGGAGCCCAGTTTAGTTCTTCTTAGCCGTATTCATGACACTTGGGACCTTCATGGCCCTGTATGACCAGGATCATTCGCTGCCTTCCGGATCAACCACCTGGTCAGAGTTCTCATTGTTCTGCATTGTCCTTGTGAACACAGAGGTGGGGGTCATGCCTTTGAGATTCAGAAAGTGGAGATGAGATACCTGAAGGCATTTTCATCAATACTCATGTGCATGATGCTTTTTGATTGAATCTAGTATCAGTGCCTTCAGGGTAAGGTTACATTTTCATGAGAATTAGAGATAACTTGGTGAGGCTTTATTTTAAAATGAATTGTGACTCGCTCATTTTCCTGAGTTCAAACAGATCCCTACTGTAACTTTGCACTACTAAGTTGTGGTTTTACTAATCTAAATGTGTATTAGGCTAATAACTAAAAATTGCTCTTTTGCAACCTTTTGTTCACTTTTGATTTACAAAAAAATATGATTGGGTGACGTGGTTACAGGTGTGCGCAACTACAACTGATGTGTCTAACAAGATTAGCTAAATAGGCACAGGATAAAGTTAAAATGACTTCCTCCAATACAAATTTTAAGCTTTGTGATTAAACTGTAAGGTAGACTATACTCAATATTTTTATAAAACAATGCATTTTAAGGCAACTATAATGACTCCTGATTGTATATTCATAGTAGTTTCAAAAATAATGAAATGAATCTGAATTGATCTTTATTATACAATATAATAATTATTTTTTTTTCTTATTCATGATTAGGGAAAACCAGAGATAGACATTGATATGAGCTTAGAATTTAACTCATATCTAAGACAAGTATATTTGATTTATATATAAGAAAAGGGGATAATACAAAAAGTATTAAAATTGAATGACAAGTAAACAGTTAATAAAATAAATATTAAGATAAAGTACTCACCTAAAAAAGTTTAATTAGTATTAGGAAATTCAAACTTGCTAAAAAGGAATGCAAGGTAGCCATTCCTACTTCTAATTCACATATGTTTTATAAATTCATTGTTTAATATAACAGACTTTCACCTTATATTATAAGTTAAGATCAGCATAAAGAATGATTATAACTACATACTATAATTTTAGCCAGATTAACTTAATTCTATACCCTAGATATAAAATATATAATTTATAATTTAATTTAGAGTATATAAGGGGTTATCTTAGTATTCTAAAGCTTAATAAGTATCTAAACTTAAGTGTTTATATCTTCTAAATTAATAGAATAAAATCTATGGTATCTAATGATCTTAAAATAGTGTTTATGTTAATGTAAGTTATAGAATATCTTTAGATGCTTTACTTACTAAGAGACATATGAAGATATCTATAAATTTAAATTAAAATATGATTTACTCTAAGATAAATAGCTATAGATAACTTAGATATTGAAAAATATGCCATACCTTCATCTCTCACCTCCTAATGGCCAAAAACTAATAACAATCATAGAAGTATTTTATAGACCCAAGATTTTAGTAAGAGCACTAAATTGTTATATCTATAAAGTACTCTAGAAGTCTTATACATTTAGATTTCACATCACACCCACTACACTTATAGGCTACTACTAGACTAGAATTATCATATTATAAGGCTATGAATGTCAAAGAAATAGCTGATAAAATCTAAGCTGGGCTTCCAGAACATTTGCAACAATACCTAAGACAAACATTTAGTTTCTACATGACATTGCTAATAAGTTGAGTTGTAAGGTGGAGCTTCCAGGGAGGAGTATGATAAGTAGTTAATGAAACATTGTTCTTACCCTAATAATCAGACTCACTTCAGAAAAAGTTGGGCCACCAGTGCATAATAGTTAATGATGTGATGGTAGTTTTATAATCAGGTTTAATCTATAGCCTTTAGTTTTAAATGGTTGTCATATTATTTAAGAAGGTTGAAGTTGTTACCTATTAGAATATCAATTCTGGGATTAGCTCAAACTCTATCAATTTATAGTTTCTGAGAAAATCATAAATTATGAACATAAGGAATCCCATAGCTAGCTTCATAGGATAGCTCAAATAATTTATGTTTTCAGTTCAATTGTTACAGTTATTCTTAAGATACATATATAAGAATTAAATTTCTGTTTCAACTTTATTTTTCAAAATCACAGGCTTACTCAACATTTTAATAAAGTAATGATTCATTTTTATAGAAAGTTAAGTGTAAGGATTATAAAAGAGAATGGATTAACGTTGAAAAAGTTTCAATCATCTTAATGAGCAATTTCCATGATTGAAATACTTTACAGGTTAATCTTTCCATATGGGGGACTTGAGTCATGAATCGCTATTTAGACTGATAACTCAAGTGACCCTATACCAGTTTTGTAATAATTCTTAATATGAGCGCCTCCTCTTCACAAAGGGTTCAAAATGTAAATTATTAGTGGCAATGCCAGTTAAAGAGAATAGTTTGGGGCATTGAGACTTGGCTTGAGTTCTTGGAGTAGCATTTGGGGTTTAAAGCAATAATAGGTGACTAGGTCAGCGCAATTATTTGATTTTTACTAAAAATGTGCCCACTAACCTTACAACAATATAATGGAAAGCCTTAAAGAAGTACTTTTACTCCTTCTTCTAATTAATTACTGACTAAGCCTTAATTTTTAAAGGGTTTGTGTAAGTCTGGAGTACCGTCCCCTTTGCCTAGACTAGCGCGGTGCTCCAGTTTCCTATGAAAAAGAATCCAAAAAGAGCAAAGGTACCTCTTGTCTCACAGGGCAATCTCGCCCATGTGGTAGACTTGAGATGAGTAACCGCCCTCACCATGAAAATCCCACCACTTGTCTCTGCAATTGCCTTTACCAAATTTATTATGGCGAATTGAGGAAATTTGTGCCAAATTAGTTGGAAGCTGCCACCTCCATGGTCCAAAAGGCTCTTATGAAGTCAATGGCACTAAGCCCTCAATTTTAAGGTCCAGAAGTCCTAAACTCTTGGCAACAAAGCCCAATGGGCTCACACATTCATTAAATGAGAAACCAAGTATCAAATTATTGGAAAAACTCGCCAATAGTAATGGGCCATTGTTAAATGTTGTAATCATCTTAAAACCTGCTTTAAAAACTTTGGGGACAAGGCAATGGGCGTGTACCCCTTAATACAAATGTGTCCAGTGATAAATCCTCAGTTAAACCCATCAATGGCATTAGGACATTAGGAAATGTTGTTGATGATTCAGAACTCCCCTCAAAAACATTTGGACAAAGCCCAACGGGCATGTACCTCCATCATCAATTGTTGCCCCCAGCCTGAAATCCTACTTCAAAAATTAGGTTTATCATTCTTTGCAACTTGCATTTGCTAAATGGACGCCAAGGCAACTGAGTGCAGGCAGGTTGGGTATCCCAAAACCATTTCTGACCCCTTGGGACCGCCCCTACTTGTGGTGGTTTTGAGAGGTTCCCATCTCATTTGGCGAGATGCTGTTGTGCTAACTATCAGAAATTTAGTGAAATTGCAATTGGGCATCTGAGGTCAAACTGACAGTGACTCAGCCTGCCACTAACGATTTTGAAGTCAGCTCAAAGTAAATTTGTTTCACCCAAATTGAAATTTTCCAGGTTAGGAGAATTCTTTTTTTTAGTACTAGATGGTCCCAACAGGTTAGGAGAATTCTTAAGGACCCCAATTCCAAGTGTTACTAAGCTATTCCAAAACAATTATCTATTTAAACAATTTGAAACACACTTGGAAAAATTGACAGTTGATTTTCTAAATTTTAACTCCATTAAAACAACAGTTCTATAATAATTTTTTTATTATGACGAAAATTAAAAACCTTATCCCAATCACAATCTTATCAGCTCCCAAACCTGCAGGCCCAGGGGATGTGAAAGCTAGTTAGTAGCCAGGTTTTATTCATATTCATGACCCATTGCCACTCATTGGCAAAATCTTTTCCTAATCAACTAAACGTTATTCATGCAGTAGTTCCTCTGGCACTTTGGGCTTGCCATTTGGGTGTTTTGGCACTCAGACTGACAGGTCAGTCTAAACTTACTTTGCCACAACCATGAGATTTTGATGGAGGGTTAATAATCACCTTTTTGGTGGTGAGGGTAGATGCATTAAAAATTAAAAATTGTGTTGCAAGGAGATCTTAGTGTCTCTGTGAAACTATTACTAAGATTTAATAAGTAAAAACCAGGTTTTGCAATATGTGTATTTCTTTAGTGATTTATTATATTACAAACATTTAATAGTATATTATTTTTTAAATTTTAACTGAGATGGGGCAACCTTAGTAAAAATATACCGCACTGAATATGAGTATAGAGAGTAGGGAATGAGAATATAGGAATAGAGGACAACCCTAAGTGCTGGGGAAACCTTCTTATGCATATTCTGATTGGCCAGGATTACATGATCTAACTTCATTAATTCGCTTTGTAGAACTGGGGCATGTTGCGAAACTCCACATGTATTGCTATCCCCTTAGCAAGATATATCAATTTATGCCATTATCATATTCAACCTGCGTTGTGTGGGGCAATAGTGGGACGCTTCCCACTTACTCTAGCACCCCCTACTATTGATTAAAATTAGATTAGAATAAATTGATTTAATAAAATACTAAAAATTTTTAGTAAGAGTTTTTCCTTTTTGATTTTTATTTTGTATTCTTTTTTGTAAGTATATATATCATATTAACTAGTTTATATCATTTTTAGTTTACTATAAATAGATGAATCAATAGTTGATTAAATGTAAATGATATATGAGTTATTGCTTATTCCTAAAGTATGATTAAAGATAAGGCCCAAAATAGATTATACAAGCTTTTTAAATATCTTATGTTATGTCAAGGTAAATTTGTAAAGCTTACATACCCACTTATAGGATTTAAAACCTTTAGTGTAACATATTAGCAAACTATTATATCTAATGGGTGAAATATATATGTTCATAATTTAAGGTTAATTTTAAATCTACATTAAGATAAATTAGTAGTGTTGAGAATTTGATTAATGACAAATTATGATGGATTAATCCAAATTATCTATAAATAAAACCTAAATAATTAACTGATAAAAAAGGCAAAAAATAAAACACCGTCACTAAGCTGGGATCAACTTTTTCCATTAATTTTTTACTCATAAACCAACCCTTCGTCATCCTTTATAGCTCTCCTCAAGTTAAAAATTATTAATGAAATCTTGGAGTTAATCACACAAAGTCTTTAAAAATACTCTGGGATTCTTTCAGCCCTATTATCAATAGAACATCTAACAAACCACTTTTTTATTAAGGTTAGTTGCAGTCTGGAATATATAGATGCCAATAACCTTGTGGAAATTCTAGAGATTTCCTTACAACATATAATGTATTTTTATGCACTTGGAAACCCTGGACAGGGCCTTAGAAAGTTTAAGAATTAATTGGACTTTTATTACTTGATAGTATGCTAATTACTTAACATGATAATACTTGGCATTAAACCTGAGATTATATTTTGATGCGGGAATTTTTTTACTTTATTTATTGCGGGGAAGGCTGACCAGGGGATGGACACTTCTGAAAGTAAGCATGAAAGAAAACGAAACTTAGTAACAGGAAAGACACCCCAGAGAAGCGATGCTATCTCCTGTTGTCAGCGGGAATGCCACTATGGGGAGGAGGGGGGAACGTGTAAAGGGGTCATAACCTCAATTGAACATGTGTGGAGGAAGGGGTCTGAGTTGATGAACCAGACTGGGAACCAGGAGGAGACCAGCTAATGGCGACGCGGTGGGAGGTACCCAAAGATCCACGCTTGAAAGTGGTCCACCAAATGGGACTGGAATCTGTGGACAGCTTCTGGGAGGGTGGGGGTGGAGCCTGCGATGGTATCCAAGACAATCGTGTGGATGGTCCACATGGCGATTGCAACCATCAAAGCATGGAGGGAGGGTGTAAGAGGGGATACCATGGATATAGCAAACATATCTCTTGACAGACTGAAGGGATGTGTTTGATCCTGGCCAAGCAGACGCTGAACTTCGCGCCATATCGCTTTAGAGGTAGGGCACTTCTCCAGGCGGTGGAACAGAGTTACATACTGGCCACACACGACGCAGGATGAGTGTAAAGCGTTAGAGCGCTCAGCCATATGGTACACCCGCCTCAGGCAGCGCCACACATGGGAATGGATATGAGGCTGCAACAGAGGGTGGTGTGCATATTTCCCAAATAGTCTACTGGGTCTCAAGGGAATAAGGGATGTCCATAATGTCCAGGTAGTCCACCCTGGATAGGACATGGGGTCGTGAAGGGATCAAGCCATCTTGAATGGGTAGCCCCTGTACCTCCTGTGTGAACTGAGGAGAGGGGCGGCCTCTCTGGGCTGTGTGTCCACTGATACGGATTCTCAACTCAGTGCTCCGCATGGAGAGGAGGATTCTTTTGTAGTGGGTGTTAGTATCGTGAGGACCTGTGGCCGATGGGTGGGAAGCCAGATATTTCATCAAGGAGTGAGGGCTCAATGGATTGTTAAGGCCCAGGGCGCAGGAGAAGTTGGAGCGGGCTGCGTGGGACCAGTGTTGGGAGGGGAGTGCAGGGGCGGTGACGGCCACAATCCAGGTGCCCAGGATCTTGGCAGCATGGGCTTTTAAGTCAAGCAGGACCATGCCACCATGTCAACGAGGGCCAAACATGACCTCAAGCTGCACTGGCGGTGGGCGGCCTGACCAGAGCCACCCTTGTAGAAGGGCATACATGATTTGAAAAAACCTGGGGAGAAGGCGATGGCGTGGGCACCAAACCAGAATTTGGAGAGGAGCATAGAGTTGGCTAAAACAATCCTGCCAGTAAGGGAAGTAGGATGGGCTCTGAGGGAGGCGATGCGCTTCATCATGTTGTCTAGAATACAACTTTCCATTACTGCTGAGGCATACCCGCTTGCCTCCACCCACACGCCCAAATGGTGGACAGGCCCTATGGTAGGGCGTGGCACGAAGGGGAGCACAAGTGGGGCGGTGTGGGGTGAGCAGGGAAGGCGAGCACGTGTGTGAGCAGATGGGCCAAGCTGGGCACTGGTCGTTGGGGCCCAGAAGGTTTGATACCAACCAAGAAGGATGATTTCGGTTTTGGAAGCGTTCAATGCATCATTACTTACCTGGAAATACTCCTGGATGAGAGCTTCAAGCGCGCGTGCATCTTGATTATTAGACACCCCGATTACACAATCATCTGCAAATGCCATCATCTTGACTGGGGCTTGGCTTGGTGCATGGACCCCAGTGAGGCGGGCATTCACATTTCGAAGTAGTGGGTCAAGGCTGAAGTTATATAAGAGTGGGCTAAGGGGGTCCCCTTGGCGTAGGCCCCTTTGAGGGTGGACTACTTCCGTGAGGAAGCCTGGGCCACGCACTGCCATTGTTGCGGATTCTGTAAGCATCATTACCCAGCTGATGAAGCGAGGGGGTAAGCGAAAATGGTGAAGGCAGGCCCTGAGGTATTCCCTGTTTACTCTATCATAGGCCTTCTGTTGGTCCAAGAATACTAGTGCCCCAGAGGCCGTGGACTGGCATGCGTTAGCCACAGAGTCACATTGTCCCAAATCGACCTTCTGGGTATGAACCTGAATTGTTCTGCGGAGATTGTGGCAGAGGCTATAATCCCTAGATGGTTGGCCATGATTTTAGTTAAAATTTTTGTATCCATGTTAGTTAGAGAAATGGGGCGCCAGTTGGCTTAGTCTAGCTTATCCCCTTTCTTGAAGAGTGTGATGGTGAAGGCCTGTTGCCCTCCTGGTAGAAGGCGCGTATCCAGAAGGCTCTGGTTTAGGGAGGCAAGCAGCAGTGGGGATATAAATATGAAGTACTTCTTTTAGAACTCATATGGAATGCCATCAGGGCCTGGGCATTTCCAATTTGGTGCACCGTGGATGGAAGACTGGAGTTCATTTGGAGTAATTAAATTCATTAACTCCGGGTATCAGGAAATGGTGCAGATGTAAGTGTTATCAAGAAATTTTGCCATTTCAGCCAGCTGAATTGGATTGGATTGGTATAACTCAGAGTAATACTTTTGTCTTTTGATCGCCACTTTGGCTGGCATATCCTCAACAGAATCGTCTGACCTCCACACCTGTGTGCAGGCCACGCTCTGGCGCGGTGCAAAGAACTTTTTTAAAAAATAAGCGGAGCATGTGCTGCCTTCTGTAATGTGTTTGGCCCTGTACTAAACACAAACCCGATGTTTGTGTTGCCTTTCAAGTGTGTTGAGGTGGGCGGCTGCTTCTGCCCACTTCCAGCCCCAAGCAGGGCTGTAGCCCATGGCTGGATGTTGGACTCCAGGTGTGCCAACTCTGCAAGAGCGCGTGAAATGACAGCTGATGTAGCTCATGAGTGTCAGGAGGAGAGGTGGCAAGCATGGCGGATGGTATCTACTTTGAAGGCTGACCATGTGGAAATTGGGTCTGTGCAAAATGGTGTAATAAATTCTTTTGCCAAAGTTGCTGATTCCAACCAAGTGGAAAATCCTGGTGACATGTGTTTGAGTGGGTGGAGTTTGCACCAATGCGGAGCCCTAGCCACTATGATGGGTAAGTGGTAGGTTATTGAGACCAGACGGTGGTCAGAGAAATCAATTTTTGATGTGTGGAATTGGGAAATATGAGATCAAAATTTCGCCGGCATGAGGATAAGGTCAATGCGGGACATGGACCTTAATTGGCCGTTGTGGACATGGGGGCGCATCATGTTTAGAAGCAGCAGAGCTTGCCGTGGCAGTGCGTCTAGCAACCCAAGGGTGGCCTTTAGAATGTGAAGTTCTACATGACCATGGGGCGTGGGATGAGGAAGGTCAATGGTCCATGGATGTGTTTAACCAACAGTTCATGTTGCCAACTATGAAAGGGTCAGGGGGTAATGGAAGGGATTTGACCAACGAGAAAAATTCCTAATGCTTTCATGCACAGGTGGGGCATAAATATTGACAATAGCGTGTGCCACGTCAGCCCATGAAAATGTGACAATGAGGAATCAGTCATCGAGGAAGGATTCAGATGATAAATATTTAAAAATTGTTTTTCTGAACAAGCACCCCACAATGCTCAGACCAGAAGGATAGGGAAGGGAGGAGCATGGTTTTCCAAGCATCCCCAGAACCTCGTGGACAGTGGGACTCCTGGATGGCCAGGATGTCCACGGGTAAGTTTTTTTGTAAAATCTCAGTTTCCTAGCCTGGGATGGCGAGGCCTTGAGTCCAGCGATATTCAACATCCCTAAAGTGAAGGCTTCCCCCATCGCACCTTAGGTGTGAGGGGGTGGGCACCTGGGCCCACCATCCTCCTCTGGATCCCCTATGGGCCTTCACGGCAGCATGGGTGTTTGCAGCAACGCTATTGGTAGATTTGTTAATTTTAGCAGACAGGTTAGCGTTGGCTTTTGCCTTCACTTTTTGTTTCCCCAATGTCAAATGAATTTTTTGCGGTGTGGATGAGTTCAGTACACCAATGTTCAGGTCAGAAATTTTTTTTCAGGTAGGTTGGAGGCCAAATCAGTTTCAATTGGGGCTTGGTTGCAAAGATTGGGTGAGATCAAGTCACCCATCGGATCCTCAGATTGGGTGGCCCAATTGGCTTGGGCCTCCCAATCTGATTGGTTGAGGGATTCCCAAGTTGCTTCCACCACGAAGGTTTCAATGTCCTCCTGGTGTTGGGAGTGTGGGATAGCGGAGGCGACCTTGGCTGCTTCCTTGGCCACAGCCCTGCAGGCCTGTTTGGCCTTCTTTCGCTCTTGAGGGGAGACAGGCTTTACTAGTAAGTAACAGCCTTGTGCTCCCCACGGGAAGGCCTCTTTGGTACTGGTGGTTGGTTCATAGTGAGCCTCCCCATTGGCCATGTCCGCCAAGGGGTGCTCTTGGAATGTGATGCCCTCCTTGGTGGGGCATGCATGTGCCTTATGGCCAAACGCGTCACAGTGGGTGCAGATGGGGGTGCGCTGTCTACGGTTACCTGGAAAGGGTGGGTGGTATGCCCTTCAATATTAATATAAGTGGAGTGCAGGATCTGGGTTAGGTCCTTTGCGATCTCCTCAGTTGGAGTCATAACTGCAATGGCTTTGCCAGTGCACAGGTGTGGCATCAGCGTAAAGCGTTGCATCTCAAAGGATTGTATTTCTCCATATACGGTGAGACCAGCTTTCAGGTGCTGCTCCAAAACAGCATGCTTGACTGTAGTGGGCAAAAAGTTGAACGTGAGGAAAATTTGGTTGGATTTTGTCCATCTGGTGCACTTGGTTTTGATGACCCACTGACCTTTGGGAAGGAAGATCACTATGCACACCGTAGCAGCTTTGTCTGCTGCCTCCTTGTTATCAAAACTGAGATTAAGCCAACCACGTGACATGGAGTGAGGTGCGATGTACACCGCGGTTGGGAAATAATTGTGCACATCCCCACAAAATTTTTCCCACAGAGCTGTTTGGTGGATATCCAGGAACACCCAGACTCCATATTACACTGACAAGAGTGGTTGAGAGTGCAGCGTGTTGATGTACTGGTTACATCACACCTGCCAAGTGAGGATTTCTGGGGATATAGTAACCGCTGTTTTTTATTTTTATCTAATCCGCCAGTTTCTCTGGGGCATTTTTGAATGTTGGAGGTCGTGGGCCTACCACCTGTGCCTCTTACCTTACTTGCCCAACTGGCCCCTGACATGGGTGCAGACTAATCTCCTCTGTGAGATTATCAAACTAAATTCAGACTTGAATTGAATAAGTTGCAAAAGTGATTGTAACGAGAGAGAAAAGTTTTCTGACGCGGGAATTATTATATTAAATATTTAATTCCTTTTTTATTGTATTTAGAGTAAGTATCTTGTCTTAATATAATGATAGCAAGTCTAATACTCCTGAGCCTAAGACCTAAATATACTACCTATGCCCCTAAGCTGCTTTGAGCATTCTGGTGCTTACTCAAAAGGCGTTATATAGTAATATATAGATTTCAGTACCATACAAAATGTACTAAATTTTTTTACTATACTAGAAGTTCAATTAGTGGACATGACAGGCCCTAGACAGCTAGATTCGATGAAGTGCAACTTTAAAGTAGAAAATGGGTCATGGAGTCAGACAATAGTATCATTAAAATCATCTATTATAGAAGAAATTGAATACAGCAGCCAGAAAGCCCTTGTGAAGGACTGTAAGTCTCAGGGAACGTCCTTTGGCTCTTGATTGGGTCATCTTCCCATTCCCAAATAAAAAGACACCAAAGAGGATGGCGGTACCTCTCATCACTCAGGGCGATCTCACTCACATGGTAGATGAGCAATGGGTAACAGCTCGTCCGCTTTGGATCCCACCCCCAATACCCACATTTACCTTGGCAGAACTGTTGCGGGGAATTAGTGAATTCTGTGCCAAGTTTAATGAATTGAAATTGATCGAATCTAATTTGGCTGGCAATCTGACTGATGCCCAAAATTTGAATGGCTGTAAAAGCATGAAGAATGAGATATTGGCTGGATCGCCTAACAATTTCAATTCAATCACTAAACCAGTTGAACAAATATTGGGCGCCATCGACAAGGGTTTGAAGCCCTTGGATAGTAATTTGGGCATTGTGCCTGATGTGCTGCTGTTGTTGGAACAAATGGTTAAATGACTGAGCGTGGGCGGATTGGCCATCCTAAACCTGTTTCCAACCAAATGGATCCATCCCTATATGGGATGGCCTTGGGGGATTCCTGTCGCCCATCAGGCTAAACGCCATCATGCTAATTGTCAGAAACATAATCAAGCCCTGGTTCAGACATTTGAGGTTGAACCAACAGAGACTCAGCCCGCTGCTGAATTTTGCAATGTTGGTTCCCAAAGAATAAACCTGCCCATTCCCAAACAATTCGCCAGTTAGGCCAAATTTGTGGGTCCCAACCCCATCCTGTCACTACCCAATTGACCACTGTTTAATCAGTTGCATGGCACTGAGAAAATTGTTGGTCAATTTTCTTACTTTCCTTTCCAAATAAATTTTTGGTAAAAATCATCATTTTTTTATTTTCTGTTCTGACTGCATCCCAGATGGCATTTCCCTGGTGGTCCATCACCCTGCACTCCAGGTGGACTTTACCAATTCTTTTGGTCACCATGGCTCCCTCTATCGCTGATTGGGCCCAGTGAGTCTGACGCTTTTGGTTTTACAACCCCGCTCTTATGAACTTCCAACAACAATACATGGGGATCTTATGGCCCTATGTACAACAATAGAAAGAAAGAGTCCATTTCCCTATCGCCCCCAATGAGTTGGCCTCTCAAGCCAAGAATCTCGTCAAAACTATCCCAGTAATCCCACCTCATGTAGTTCAAACCACTGAATTGGGAATGGGTTCAGTGTGGTTTGTCATTGGAATACTCCAAACCCTGTTGCTGCATCACCACTTCATGGTATCACATTTCCTGGCTCCGTATCAAGTTGTATGGTCAGCAATGCCTCTGTCATTCTGGCTTGCTTTTTGGGTGTTCACGCATCCTGACTGGCAGGCTGGTCTAAACTTCTTCTGCCGTTTCCATGAATTAATTGACAAACCATTACTCCAAGCCACTTCCGTCTTGGTTTTCGAATTGGGCGCCACAGTGGTTACCCTCTACCAGATGAACGTACAATCAGTTGTGTGTTGTTTGTTGTTCGTTTGGTCACTTTCTAACTTTAGGAGAAGCATATGCTCTATTTTGGGAAACCTTCTTCAAGCTACCCAAGATGTGCAGACTGCATCTTCCCTTACTTCCTCTGGCCTGGGAAAAGGATCAAGTATCCCCTCCCAGGAGATCACCAATCAAGTCCTTGACGCGCTCGCCAAAGTACAAATGTGGACAAAAATCGCACTCAATAACGCTTCTGTGATATCTCATGCCCAACAAGGACTCACGCCGTTAAATGCCGTGGATGTAGATGCCTGCCATTGGGTGAGAAGTCTTTTACATTCTTCCTAACAAGAAGGAGACTCCATCCCCCTGATGGCTGTTGTATTGGCCGCTTTAAAACCCCTGGTGTCTCAATCAGACTACTTATTCAGACTGCTCCTAACCATGGCTGAAGCCCCAAGTTTGGCTTAATGAGATCTACCTTTTGTGAGTTGGCTCCCGCGTTGGGCCTATCTATTGATATGCTTCAGGAAGTCTTTAGAGCGAGCTTGGACTCAGTTTCCGCTCATCACGTGGTCTGGTCTAACATTCAGGAATCAGTAGATCAAATATATGCTACTGCAACTATTATCAAAGCGTTACCTCGCCACGTTTCCCCATATCAGAAGGAGAAATTTTATGTTAGGATTTCCTAACAAAGATGTAGATGATGCGCCTGACATCAAAATAGCAGTTAAAGTGGGTCCCCACCCTGCCATAACCCCTGAGTTTGAGTTGGCATTTCTGAAGTTAGCTATTAATGATTCTGTTCAAGCCCAGATAGAGGAAATGATTTCTCCCGCACTCGTACTTCCAATTTTCGCCCCAGTTAAGAACCCTGACCCAGTCCTGACATACCCGCTATTTCTTCAGTCATTCATAAGTCGGCCAAATCTCTCAATAAACAAAATTCCGCTTATTTCCTTATCCCTATGAAGAGCAGTATCAGTCCGCATCATGTCTCCTTCAAAGCTCTGGTGGATACTGGAGCAGCGGGGAACTTCATGAGTGTTGAGTTGGCACAGCAATTAAAACTGGAAATGGATGTGGGCTCCTCAGTAATGGTGGCCTCATCTGCTTACCAGTCTTCATATATCATTCACTGGCCGATACACTTCTCAATCCACCAATATAACTTCTGCAATCATTTTTCAGCCTTGCTGAACTTGGTATTCCCAGTGATCTTGGGTGTGGGATGATGGCGTCAACAACATGTGAAGATTCATTTAGAGTCTAATACATTGTCATTTACCAATGATGATTCAGAGGGAGAGTTCCCTTTGATCAACACCCTCAAAAAAATACAAGGTATCAGCTCTGTCACTACTTTAGTTAATTCCGCGGGCATTCCGGCCAATTTTCCCGAAAGCTTAATGCATTATTGGAGAATCTTTGACATGAAAAAAGCGGATTGTCTGCCAAAACATACTAAGTATGATTGTGGATTTTGGATAACTGTGGAGTTGGTGAACAATAACTGCCTGTTGTATCCTCATACAGCGGAGGAAGAGGTTGCATTCAATAACTGGTTGGACAATATGTTAAAAAAGGTTGGTTGTTCAAAGAAACCTCACCCGTCGCCTCCCCTATTGTCTTTGCAAGAAAATCGAATGTATCGCTCCATCCTTGCATGGATTACAGTCACTTGAACAAAATAACAGTTACAGATCCCTACCCATTGCCTTTAGAGCAGACAATCAGTCAGGCAATTGCCAAATCCCGTGTGTTTATAAAACTGGATCTGGTGAACGCTTTCAACCAAATTTGGGTGATGGAAGGTCAGGAATGGTTGACTGCAATCCAAACGAAGCGAGGCATTTTTCAATTTTGTGTAATGCCCTTTGGGTTGAAAAATGCTCCCGCCACATTTCAACGGATGATTGACAACGCGTTAGGGGATCTCCGGTTTTCTTGTGCTATTGCATACATTGATGATATCCTAGTTCATTCCCCAACTCCTAAACAACATGCTATCAACTCGGAAGCGGTGGTGGTCACTTTTCTGAAAGCAGGGCTGTTCCTCAAAGCTTCCAAGTGCGAGTTTTATAAGGAAGAGGTCACATTTCTTGGAAACCTGGTTCTCAAAGAAGGTGTCGCTATCCCTCCCAACAAATTAGATGTGATCTGAGAATGGCCAAAAATGACTACACAGAAGCAACTTCAGAGTTTCTTGGGAACTATCATTTTTTTGAAAAAATTTTCCCCCGCACTTTCCCAGTTGGCCGCTCTGCTCCATCCCCTCACTGGAAAAATGTACCGTTTTGTTGGACCCCCAAATGCCAGCAGGCGTTTGAATTGATCAAGGAGGTGTTTGTGTCTCCTCCCACTTTGAAACACACTGATCCCACCAAACCGTATATCATCACATGTGATGCTTCGTTGGTAGCAGTGGGCGTGGTGTTGCTTCAGGACCATGATGGTCTTGAACATCCGGTCACTTGTTTTTCAAGAAAATTCATTACTATGGAGCAGTCTTGGGCCATTTATGACAAGGAACTGGCTGCTGTTGCATGGGCTTTAACTCATTGGTGATACCTGTTGCAAGGTGCTCGTCATGAGCTAACAGTTCACATGGATCATCAGGCTCTCTTGTATTTCTGCAAACCCCAAAAATTGGCGCACTGGCAGGCCTGAACCTATCAGGACCTGTGCAGTTTTAACTTCAAATATGAATTTGTCAAAGGTGCGCTCAATTTCCTTCCCAATTTCCTAAGCCATAGCCCTGCTCACTGTCCCTTGGAACCTGAGGAAGTGGATCTCATTACCATGATCCCTGCCACTCAGATTCTGTCAATCGTTCTTTGTTGTTTCCTCCACCGCGTTGTCTCCTGATGATCCATTATTGACCCAGGTGTTATCCGGTCAAACGGCCTGCCCTGAGGGCATGGAGTTGGTTAAGCAGTTGGCTCACTCGAGTCCCAAACACTCCCTATACTCCTTAAAAGAGGGACTCATTTACTTCCATTCTCATTTTTGGGTTCCCCCCTCCTTCCACCCAAAAGTATTCCGTGCACACTATGATCCCCCCACGGTTATACATGCCAGTAACAAGAAATGCATCAATCTGGTCAGGTGAACCTTCAATTGGGCAGGACTGACCAAAGAGGTCCCAGCTTGGATTGCCAATTGTGTTACTTGTACTAGGGCCAAGTTGGATCACTCCAGTAAGAATGGCCGCCTACACCCTTTACAGCAGGTGGAAGGTCCATGGACCTTGGTGTCTGTAGATTTTATTGCTGATCTCCCCTTTTTAATGGGTTCACAGCAGTGATGGTAGTGGTGGATCACTTTACAAAATTTTCCCTTTTTATCCCTTGCACTTCTGTGATTACGTCGGAAGAAACTGCCTGTCTTTTAATATGACATGTGTTTTCGATGTTTGGTCTTCCCTAGGAAATTGTTAGTGACCGGGGTAGTCAGTTTACTGCACACTTTTGGAGTGAACTCCTACCAATCCTTAAGATAACCCCTTTCAATCCAAGGCGTATCACCCCCAGTCCAACGGTCATACTGAGCGGGTTAATTAAGTCCTCAAACAGTACCTGCGTTGCTATGCTACAGCAGCGCAGGATACTTGGGCTGGTGACTTGCCTCTCGCTCAATTTGCATACAATAACGGGATCCACACATCCACGGAGTTTTCACCATATGAAGAAACATTGGGTTATAACCCAACGTTTTCAGTCGGGGCATGCTTGCAACCTGAGGTTCAAGCTGCTGCGGATCATGATACCCATATTTGATCAAATCAAGCCTTAGTGCGGGAACACCTCACCAAAGCCATCAATGACTATAAGTGATTCGCGGACTGTAAGCGCCTTCCAGGTCATGACTTCATGGTGGGTTCCTACGTCATGCTTGATACCCGCCATTTTCAAATTCAAACCCCTTCCCACAAGTTTGCCAGTAAGCGTTTGGGTCCTCACTTAGTGGAGGAAGTATTGGGTAATGGGGCGTTCCACCTGAAGCTTCCTACGCATTGGAAGCAGCACCCAGTTTTCTATGTTTCCCAATTGTCACCCTTCAAGGGTGTGATTCCCATGGACCTGGAACCAATCATCATCAATAATGAGGAAGAAGCTGAGGTAGAGGCTATCTTGGCATCTCACAAGTCACGATGTTCAGTCTAATACCTTGTGGCCTGGAAAGGAACCCAGCCTATGAAAATAGTTGGGTCAAGGCGCGTGATTATGAAAATTGCATGGCCCTGGTCAAAGTTTTCACGAATCCCACCCTGGGGACCCCCACCCTCCTCAGAAAATCGTGACAATTATGGCTATCAAGCTACCTAAAGAACACAAGAATGTAGCTCTGGTGCAGTTTCCCGGTGGGGGTGCCATTCCTTTGGAAAAAGGAAAGGGTAATGTAAGTCTCGGGGAACGTCCTTTGGCTCTTGATTGGGTCATCTTCCTATTCCCAAATAAAAAGACACCAAAGAGGATGGCGGTACCTCTCATCACTTAGGGCAATCTCGCTCACATAGTAGATGAGCGATGGGTAACAGCTCGTCCACTTCGGATCCCACCCCCAATACCCACACTTACCTTGGCAGAACTGTTGCTAGGAAATGGTGAAATATGTGCTGAGATTACTATATTGAAATTGGTAGGATCTAATTTGGCTGGCAATCTGGATGATGCCCAAAATTTGAATGGCTGTAAAAGCATGAAGAATGAGATATTGGCTGGATCGCCTGACAGTTCCAATTCAATCACTAAACCAGTTGAACAAATATTGGGCACCATCGATGAGGGTTCAAAGCCCTCAGATAGTAATTTGGGCATTGCACCCGATGTGCTGCTGTTGACTGAACGAACGGTTAAATGACTGAGCGTGGGTGGGTTGGCTGTCCTGAACCTGTTCTCAACCAAATGGACCCATTCCTATATGGGATGGACTTGGGGGATTCCCGTCGCCTGTCAGGCCAAATGCTGTCATGCTAATCATCAGAAATGTAGTTGAGCCCTGGTTCAGAAATTTGAGGTCAAATTGATAGAGACTCGGCCCACCGCCAAATTTTGCAATGTCAGTTCCCAAAGAATAAACCCGCCCATTCCCAAATAATTCGCCAGTTAGGTCGAATTTGTGGGTCCCAACCCCATCCTGTCACTACAATTGATCACTATTTAATTAGTTGCATGGCACTGAGAAGATTGTTGGTCAATTTTCTTACTTTCCTTTCCAAATAAATTCTTGCTAAAAAAATCAAATTTTTTTATTTTCCATTATGACTGCATCCCAGATGGCATTTTTCCTGGTGGTCCATCACCCCGCACTCCAGGTGGACTTTACCAATTCTTTTGGTCACCATGGCTCCCTCTATCGCTGATTGGCCTAGTGAGTCCAACGCTTTTGGTTTTACAACCCCACTTTTATGAACTTCTGACAACAGTACATGGGAATCTTTGGCCCTATGTACAACAATAGAAAGAAAGAGTCCATTTCCCTATCGCCCCCAATGAGTTGGCCTCTCAAGCCAAGAATCTCGTCAAAACTATCCCAATAATCCCACCTCATGTAGTTTAAACCACTGAGTTGAGAATGGGTTCAGTGTGGTTTGTTATTGGGATACTCCTTACCCTGTTGTTGCATCACCACTTCGTGGTATTACATTTCCTGGCTCCATATCAAGTCGTTTGTTCAGCGATTCCTCTGGCATTCTGGCTTGCTTTTTGGGTGTTCACGCATCCTGACTGGCAGGCTGGTCTAAACTTCTTCTGCTGTTTCCATGACAAGAACCCTAAGACACATGGGACCACCAACGCTTCATGATTGGAAAATTTATGACAAAGCTACTAATGAGGTAAGCAACAATTAAAGTTATCTAGATGATAACAGATTGAATCTTTAAGAATTGCAGTTTGAGATTGGCGACATGGCGTCAAATCATCATGATATTTTTATGACGTGGGTTGGGTTGTAAGATTTAAAATGATGGCTTAAAAGAATCATGACAAGAACAATGGC